>SRPU01000006.1:0-70545 GCA_018360185.1 Claviceps lovelessii
CCACTTTTCTAGCCAATTAGAGTCCAGTTTTTCCTTATTATGCGGCCCCCACCACTAAGGAAAAACTGTGCCCCGTGCAGGAATCGAACCTACAACCCCCCCATAATTCTTGCTTACGTAAGAAAAGTGACGAGGTTTTCCATGACGCTTGACCACTGCGCCACGGGGTCTTTTATAATTATATTTACTAAGTAATATAAAAAAAAAAGCTTATTTAGCTTTTTTTTTTTACTTTATTAGAAAATAAATAGTATTAAAGTATAGAAATATTAAATCTAAATTAAAGCTTAAATAAAGCCTAGTATTATTAAGATAAATATTTAATAATATACTATATAAAGTTAATTAAGAATTATAATATATTTATATTAAGCTATTATTAAAATATATATTACCTTAATATAATTTAAATTATATTAAAGCTTTATTATTTTTTAAGTTTATTAATAGCTGTTATATTAGTTATATATAGCTTATTTACTTAATTAGTATATTATAATACTTATTATATTCTTTAGTATTCTTTATAGCTAAAATAGCCTTAACTTAATATTAAAAAAATATATTTATACTATTATTTTAAAGCTAAATAAAACCTAATTATAAGTTTTATAAAACCTAAGAAAAAAAAGGGTTATTTACTATATACTTTATTAAATTTATATTAAAAGAAAAGTATATTTTGTTTAAGATATTTAATTTTATAATAAAAAGGGTTAAAATATTAAGTATAGTATATTTAGCTATAATTTAATCTAGCTTTTTACTTAAGTAAAGAATATAAATATTATAAAGGCTAAGCTATACTTTATTTTCTAGGTAATAATATTTTATTAAATAATATAATTTATCAAATAAATTCTATTATTATTATTAAGTAAAGTTAATAGTAGCTTAAGTAAATACTATACTTTACTTAATATACTTAAAGAATTAAACTACTTATTTCTTAGCTAATATATAGCTTTAAGTAAAAGCTATTATATATAAAATAAAATTAATATTAAAACTATAAAAAGCTATAAATATATTAAGGCTAGTAATAAAAAAGGTTTAATTATTAAAGGTAAGCTAATGTTATGGTCTAGGTCTTTGACCTAACCTTAGGCTGCGGACCGCGCGCAGCTGGCACCCACCCTAGCATGCGACCGACCAATATAGATGTCAATTGATTAGATCTTGCCAACCTGATCAATGCGTATCCTTTTGCCTTGGCTTGCAGCTGGCGCAGCTGGCAAGGGATCCGGGCGACCGGTATCGACTGCGCTGACATCCGCGATGACCCAATCGGGTTAGTCCATAACAGCTAATATATTATAAAATACTTAAGCTAATTTATTTAAACAAAGAAAACTATTATTTATAGTATTACTTATACTTTTTAATTTATATATTTAATGCTATTATTAATTTAAAATCAATAAAATATAAAAAAAGCTTTTTAATATTTATAAAAAAGTAAAGTATTAATTAAAATTTATTTATTTAGTTTAAGCTTTAGTTTAAAATAACATTTAAAGAGAATTTATAAAAATACTATTAAGATTTAAGAAAGTATTAAATATATACTTTTATACTTATACTTATTATAGCCTTTAGTTTTATATATTTTAAGAAATAATTTATAATAATTATAAAACACTTAAGGTTATTTATACTAAATACTAAAAATTTAATTATAAAATTTACTAAAATTTATAATTCATACCTATTAAATGCTAGAATAAATTAAGGAAGGCCTTAATATAAGCATTAGCTTTTATATACTTTATAATAATAGTAGTTTTATATATAATATATAATATTTATTAATATACCCTTTTAGTAATAATTATAATAAAGTACTTAACAAATTATATTCTTTTTTAAATAGCTTAATAAAAGTAAGTTATAAGTGTTATGCCCACGGCGCATGCAATTATTCTGGCCCAAATGTGGATTTCCTCCCTGCACAGATTTAGTTATAATTTCTATAGAAATTAGTAGCACGTAATTTATATTAAAATACTCTAAATATATCTATATTAGGAATGTATTATAGAAAACTAATACTAATTCCTAGGGGATTTAAAAGGGAATTCTAGCTAGTAGAGAAAGAAGAAGGATAAGTCTTAGCTTAAATATATAGCTAGCCCTACTATTTAAATATATACTAATTTCTATTATATCTATTCTACCTAATTACCTCTAATTCTTAAGTAACTAGCTTAATATTCTAAGACTTCTTTAAGTAATTACTTAGAAAGTTAATATAGTTAGAATATTATATATGTAAACTTATAGTTAGGGAGAATCCTTATCTTAGAACTAAGGACTAACTAAGGAATATATAGAAACTAAGACTATATTAAAGAAATAGGCTATTTAGTAGTAAATTTAATAGTTTAAAGAAATTTAGTAATTATAAGTATAGGAGTAGGAATTAAAGAATACTCTTTTAAATTAGCTAAAAACTAAGCATTATCTCTATTATATTTATTATTTATTTAATAATTTATATACTAATAGTAATAAAGAAGTAAAAGTTAGTAATATTACTAAATTAAAACTAAATACTACTTTATAAAAAAGAGAGAATTAAATAAATAATTTATATTAAGCAATTAATAGTATACCTAAGCATTATTAAAAGAATTACTAAAAAATTATTCTTACTTATAATTATATAGAACTTAATTACTACTTTTATTAAAATTAATTTATTAAAGAAGACCTAAATTAAAAAGAATTTTAGAAAAATAATTAAAATAGATTTCTAAAATAAACCTTATTTTTAATTAAAGATTTTAAAAATTATAAGGTTAAATTAGCTTAATAGCTAGAATTTATAAAATAAAGAGAGGGATAGTCTCTAAGGGATTTCTATATTTATTTAAACTCTTTTAAAAAGCATTTTCCTTAGGAAAATAAATAATAAAGAGCTTTATAATTCTTTATAAAATTAAGGGAACCTCTCTATTATTATATAAGGATACTTAGCCCTAAAAATCCCTAAGATTTAAGAAGAAATTATAAATTTAGCTACTTAATACTAAGAAGCCCTTAAGTTAGGAAATTAAAGAAAGAGAATTACTAAATCTACTCCTTTAGGAAGCACTAATATTAAATAACCTTAAATAGATTATTTTAAAAAGAAATAAAACCTAAAGAAAGCCACTATATTATAAAATAATTCCTTTAAAAATAGGTTAAAATCTTACCCTAATAATACCTTAAAGGTAACTTATTATAAATATAGTAAATTAAGATATATTAAACTATAATGCTTTAAGAAAATGCCTATTACTTAAGTTAGAAATATAAAAGTAAAAAAGGAAAAATCTAAGAAAAAGATAAGAATAGGAAAAGTTAAAAGGTTAAGTATAATACCTAATGCTTAACTAAAGAATCTTTAAGGATATTACTATACTTTAAAATTAATATTACTTTATTAAGTAGAAAGTTAGAAGTAATATATATAAATTTAAATACTTATATAGAGGCTAATATAATTAGTCTTCTATTAGCATAGAAATAAGGATTAAAAAGAAAAAAGGGAATATTTATTTTAATTAAAACTATTAATAGTTAAAATATTCCTAATTTAAATATATAGGCTTTACTATTATACTTAGTTAATTTATATAGTATAAAATAGACTATTATTTAGTATTATATTAGAATTAACTTAGAAGAGAATATAATTTTATTAGAAATGCCTATATTAGAAGACCTTAATATCTTTATATAACCTACTATATAAATATAATAGTTTAATTTAAAACCTAATAATTTTATATTACTAAATAGTAAAAAATTCTATAGAGAAGCAACTTAATTACTATATATATACATTATTTATAAATTAAAAACCATTACTATTTAAATCTAAAGATATCTAAATTAACTATATATTTACTATTTTAAAAAAGCTCTAAGGATATAAATAAGTCTTTAAAACAGAATTAGCTAAGAATCTACTTATTTACTAGAATACTAATTATATAATTAATCTTAAATTAGGGACTAAACCCCTATATAAACTAATTTATTTATTATCCCTAGTAGAACTCTAAGCCTTATAAACCTATTTAAATAAAAACCTAGAGCTTAGTTGTATTTAAGCCTTAAAGAGTCCTATAGGTATACTAATTCTATTTATACCTAAGAAAAATAGTTTCTTATAATTATATATTAATTACTATAGATTAAATAATATTACTATTAAGAATTATTACCTATTACTGCTTATTTCTAAGATTCTAAACTATATTTTAGAAGTGAAATAGTTTTTAAAATTAGATATTAAAGAAGCTTATTATTTTATTTAAATTATATAAGGAAATTAATGAAAAACTACTTTTTATACTTATTATAGTTATTATAAATATTTAGTAATGCTATTTAAATTAATAAATATACCTATAACTTTCTAATACTATATTAATAAAGCCCTTTATAGTCTTAATAATATAATATATATTATTTATTTAAATAATATTTTAGTCTTTTTAAAAACCTAAGAAAAATATACTATATATTTAAAATAAATTTTAAATTAACTTAGAGAGGCTAATTTATTTATATATTTAAATAAATATAAGTTTTATTAGTAATTAGTTAAATTCTTAGGATTTATTTTAATAGGGAAAGGGGTTTAAATAAATTTAAAATAAATTAAACCTATTATTAAATAGCTTAAACCTAAAATATATAATAATATCTAAGTTTTCTTAGAATTCTATAATTTTTATTAATAATTTATTTTTAAATATTTTACTATTATAGCGCTATTAATAGCTTTTTTAAAAGGGAGTTAAAATAAAAAGAAACTAGAATTAATATACTTAAGGGAAAAGAAATAATAAGTATACTAAACTTTTAAAAATGCTTTTACTAAAGCCCCTTTATTATATTATATTAATCCTAACTTACTTTCCTAAATTAAAATAAATATATTAAAATTTACTATTATAGGTATTTTATTTTAACTAGATTTATTAAGTATTTATTATTTAGTAGCTTTTTAGTCTTAAAAGTTATAACCTACTAAAATACACTATAGTACACTAGATTAAGAAATACTAGTAATTATTAAGTTATTTTATTATTAAAGATATTATATTAAGGGAGCCTCTATAGAAATTAAAGTATTAATTAATTATTTTAATCTTTAATTTTTTATAAAAACCCTAAAATTAAATAAGAGATAGTTTTAATAGTATATATTCCTTACTTCTTATAATTTTATTATTTAATATTAAAAGGGGGCTATAAATTCTATAAATACTCCTTTATAGTAGCCTAATTATATTTCTCCTAAAGTAGAGAATATTAAAGAATTAATATTAGAATTATATATAAAGGTTATATAAATTAATATAGTACTTATACTCTAAATTACTAAAGTAAGAAAGTAAGTAAAGATTAATGCCTTTACTATAAAGGGATTAATAAAGAATATAGGGTTATTACCTTATTCTAACCTAATACTTATTAAATAAATAAAAGGAAAGGAAGATCTTTATAATTTAAATAGTTCTAAATTACTATTAAATTTAGTATTTAGAGCTTAGAAATTTAATATATAAACCTAAGACTAGTTAAAGTAAGTCTATAGCTACTAGAATTTATAATAGTTTATAGATTAAAATAGAATTCTAAGATATTATAATTAAGTATTTATTTTAAATTTAGAAGCACTTAAATTAGTTTTATTCTAAATTTACTATAATAATCTATTAGTAGGCTATTTTAGTATAAAAAGAATATTAGAACTTTTTAAATAAAAGTTTTATTAAATAAATTTATATACTAAAGTTAGAGATTATATTAAATCTTATACTATTTACTAAAAAACTATAGCTAAAAGGCATAAACTATATAAAAAACTAAAAAATTTACCTATTTTAAATAGGCCTTAAATAAAAATCTTAATAGATTTTATTATAGAATTACCTAAAATAATTTAGAAGAAAACTATAGTTAATTCTATCCTTATAATTATAAATAGATATACTAAATTTATAATATTCTTCCCTATATTATATTTAATTACTATAGTTAAACTAGTAGAATTGTTTTATAATAAGGTTAAGCTTATATTTAGCGCGCTAAAAGAAATTATTTCTAACTAGGGCAGTGTATTTACTAGTTAATTCTAGTTAAAATTATATTTTATCTCTAAAATTAAATGCTAATTATTAATAGCATTTTATCCTTAAATAAATAGGTAAATAGAAAGAGTAAACTAAATGCTAGAATTCTACTTATATGCATTTATTACTAAATTAGAATATATTTAGCTATTATTACTAAAAACTATATAATTTATATATAATAATGCTAAAAATATAACTATAAATATAAGCCTAAATATAGCGCTTATAGGCTATAACCTAGAATTTTAAATAATTAAGGATAATTCTCTAAAGAGGGAAGTACCTAAAGCTAGAAGCTAAGTATAAAAATTATATATACTAAGAAGTAAATTAGAAGTATAATAGGTATAAATAAATAAATTGCAGGTAAAATACTATAATTAAAAACATTAAAAAATAATTTTTAAAAAAGGAAAATTTATACTCTTAAGTATAAAGAACTTATAATTTAAAGAAAAAAAATAGAAATTACTTCTAAAATTTATTAGCTTATTTTAAATTTTAAATAGAATTAGAAAGCAGGTATATAGATTAGCATTACTAAATTAATTATTTTAAATATATAATATATTCTACATTAGTTTACTTAAGAAATAGACCTTTAAAAACAAAGAAGAAAAATAGAATTTATTTATTTCTAATCTAAATAATAATTCTAAAGAATAGGAGGTTAACTAAATTAAATTATATTATTTCCTTTAAAAAGAATTATATTACCTAGTTAAATAGAAGGGATAGCCCTCTAAATATAATTAGTAGCTAGAAGCTATAGTATTAAAAAATGCTAGCGGATTACTAAATAAATATTATATAATATTAACTGAATCTAAGAAGAGTAGGATTTATAAAGGTCCCTAAAAACGCAGTAAACTACAAAAAACACCCCTTAGAATAACTTTGGACAATTCTTATAAAAATTAATAACTATTTGTACTAACTAACATTTATTTATTATTATTCCTACTAAATTTATTCCTATTTTTTTATATATAAAAAAAAAAAAAAAAAAACTCTATTAAACAATTACCTATTCCTTTTTACTCCTATTAAAAAAAAAAATCCTTAATTCCTTAATCTACTAAAGTTTTAGTAAAGATTTCTTTAAAAGTTACATTAAAATTAATATTTTTTATATCCTTATTAAAAGTGGCTATTAATTTAATAAAAATTAAGACTATTATCCTATATGTTTGTAAATAATAATTAGTGCTAGCTAAATATAGCATCTAATTACGCTAAAATTTAGCTTAATCTTTGCTTATCTATTCTACTAAATTAGTTAAGATTTAAAAATAGGAAGGGAAACTTATAAGTTTTTTAGGTATTGCAAACAAATTATTATAAACTAATTAAGTAGTAGTTACTTTATTATTATATTTATTAATATTTATTTATAATTCTATATTAAATTAGAATTATATTAAAAAAAAAAAAAAAAAAAAAAAAAAAAAAAAAAAGAGAAAATCTAACTCCTTACCTCTAACTATTTCTAGTTAAAGTGGAAACCATTATTATAGCAATAGTCTAGAATAAACTATATAAATAAAGAAAAAAGATTGTAGAAATGCTTCTATATTTTTTGTCCTAATAATATACATTTATTACTAGCAGAATAAATTTAACTATCTATAAATTTACGCGCTTTATAAAATTATTATAATATATTAATAGTAATTAGGGTATTTAAGTAAATTATTAGGAAATTATTAATAAAATCTAATGCTAATACTTATATTATAATAAAAAGTTGCAGCTAAAGTATAATAATAATATTTTATACTATTAGAAATATCTTTATAAGTGGAAAAAAGAGAGGCAAATTACCCCTTCTTTACTATAATTTCTAAACTAGTTAGTGTTATTTTTAAATACTAAATGCATTCTTTAGCTTAAATAGCAATAGTGTTATCTTTTAGTATAGTTCTAGCTTAATTCTATATAAATTTACTTAATTTTATATAAATAGGCATAGGAGTTATAGTTAAATATAACTTCTTTTTTTTTTTAAGGTTATAAAAATAACCTAAATCCCTAAGGATTTAGATATAGAATTGCTAAGGCAAATCTTTTTAATAGCTTTTTTAGCTAATTTTTTTTACTTTTTCTCTTTATGCTTTAAAGTATAATAGTAAGTATAAAAAAGTAGGGAACTTAATTTATTATTTCATTTAATAGTAAATATTCTATCCCTTAGAGTAGAATAGGTAAATAAAGAAAAAAGCCTCTAATTTAAACTAAAATTAGTGCTAGCCTAAAATGCAGAACTATATTATATTTTAGCCTAATATTCTAATGTAGGTTAGCTAATAAAACTAGTATTAAATGTGGGATTAAATATAATTAAATAATAAATTAAATAAGATAATAAATATAAGAATATACTTTAAATAGGGGCAAAATTAAAATATACCTAATTTATAGGGCCCTTAAGGAAATTAAATTTTTAATAATTTAATTCTATTTAATTAGTTAATCTTTTTAATTTTTATTATAATTCTATAATAACCTATTAAATTACCTAATAATTTTAGGTCTAAGACCTTTTAGGTCCCGTCCTTTAAGAGCTTAATGCTAGACACTAGCATTATAAGAGATTTCTTAAATAATTTAGACATTATTAAATAAATTATATATAAATAAAAGAAGTATTGCAAATATATTAGGAATTAGAGGAAAATTAATAAAAGGATTAGGGCATATAAAAGAAGGGGAAAATATAAAAATTTAAACCCTTTTACCCTACTAAATAGTATTACTAGGCCTATAATTACATACTAAATTAGTAAACATTACTAGTTCTAAAATAGTAATAATAAAAAAAAAAAAAAAAAAAGGGGAAATTATAGCCTAATTATAGCAACATTAGGTTAATGCTATATTAAAGGGGGAATAGTTGTTATACCTATAGTATATGCAATTATTCTAGCCTAAATATAGATTTCCTCCCTATATAGATTTAGTTATAATTTCTATAGAAATTAGTAGCATATAATTTACATTAGAATACTCTAGATATATCCACATTAGGAATACATTATAGAAAACTAATACTGATTCCTAGGGGATTTAAGAGAGAATCCTAGCTAGCAGAGAAAGAAGGAGGACAAGTCTTAGCTTAAACATATAGCTAGCCCTACCATTTAAATGCATACCAATTCCTATCATATTCGTTCTACCTAATCGCCCCTGATTCTTAAGCGACTAGCTTAACAATAAGTTCATTAAATTAATATAATAATAAAGAGCTTATATTATAATACCTTAAAAAAGCTTTAAAGTAATAAAGTATTATAAGTATTAATTATATAATTACTAACCTATTAATAAGTAGCTACTTTAATAAGGAATCTTTTAGCTTTAAATTATATTATTTTAATGTTTATTTTATATATAAAATTAGCTTATATACTTTAATTTTAGAGGCTTTAAAGATAAATATTTATAAAGAAATTATACCTTTATAATTAGTAAAAGTAGCTATATTTTAGATTTAATTTATATTTAGTATAAAAAAAAGCTAAGTATAAAGTAGGTATAATAAGTATATAATTAATACTAAGTAAAGTAAAGGATTAGTTAGTATAGGCCCCTTTAATTTATTTTATTTATATTTAAATAATATATTAAAATATATTACCTAAAAGCTTAAGTAATAATAAAAGTAAAAATTAAATAAAAAATAGTCTTTACTTAATAAGCCTAATATTTTAATATTTTTTAAGGGCTTATAAAGTATTTTAAACTTTTATAATTAATAAAAATTATAAATAGTTTAAAGATATTATAAAGTTTAGCTAACTATACCTTAAGGTATAAAATAATATTTAGTAGCTTCTTATTATAAATTATACTCTTATTAAAAAATATAAGTTTAGCTAAGTAATAAGCTATTAGTTATAATACCCCTATTTCATTATATTAAAAGAAATACCTATTAAGTACTTATTTTAATATATTAGCTTTAATTATTATATTTAAGGCTAAGTTTTATTATATAGAAATAGAGGCTAATATAAATATATTCTTAAAATATAAAAAGGCTATTTAATATATAAAGAATTAAATAAATAAAATACCTTTTTTAATAAGGTTAAGTAAGGGCTTAATAAGGTTTAAAAAGTTAATTATAAATTTCTAATAAAAATTTATAAAGCTTAAAAAGTTAAATATATTATATAGCTATATTAATACCTTTTATTTCTAAATTACTAGTACTTTACCCTGGTTTAAATATATAATATAGCAAGCTTAAATAATAAACCCTAAGTATTTAATCTTAATTACTCTAAATATATACTTACTAATATTAAGGTATAGGCTAGCTTATTAAAAATATAAAAGAATATTTTTTATATACTTTATATACTTCTTTTATATACTATTAGTATAAATACAAATATAATTTAAGTAAGCTATAATATAAACCTTTAAAGTATACTTTAAAAGCTTTTTTAAATTTATATTAAGCCTTTTTAAAAACCTTTTTAAAATTATATTATTTTTTTTTAATATCTTTAAAAGTAAATTTACCTTACTAATTTACTTTAGTTTTTTAAACTTATTTTAATTACTATTTACTTTTATTATTATATTACTATTATTACTCTTAGCTAATTTTATTTAAACCTAAGGTATAACTAGCTTAAAGCTAATAAACCTTTTTTTATTTACTATAAGCTAAAAGCTACCCTTACTACCTAATCTTAACTTACTCGTTATAGCTATATTTACTAAATAATATAAAAAAAAAAAGAAAAGAAAAAGAAAGCTTATTTAAGTTCTTTATTTACCTTATTAAAAAGAAGTAGTATTAAAGTATAAAGGTATTAGGGCTAAATTAAAGCCTAGATAAGGCTTATTATTATTAAAGTATATATTAAATAATACTTTATATAAAGCTAATTAAAAAATATATTATATTTATATTAAGCTATTATTATTAATATATATTACCTTAGTATAATTTAAATAATACTAAAGCTTTAGTATTTTTTAGATTTTTAAGTAGTTTTTATATTAATTATATATAGCTTACTTACTTAATTAATATATTATAATACTTATTATATTCTTTAATATTCTTTATAGCTAAAATAAACTTAATTTAGTATTTAAAGGGTTTATTTACTTTATTATTTTAAGGCTATATAAAGCTTAAGTAAGAGTTTTATAATATATAAAAAGAAAAGGGATTATTTACTATATATTTTATTAAATTAATATAGAAAATAAAATATATTCTTTTTAAAATATTTAGTTTTATAATAAAGAGGGTTAAAATATTAAATATAATATATTTAGCTATTATTTAGTTTAGCTTCTTACTTAAATAAAGAGTATAAATATTATAAAGGCTAAGCTATACCTTATTTCTTAGCTAGTAATATTTTATTAAATAATATAATTTATTAAAGGATTTTTACTATTATTATTAAGTAAAGTTAATAGTAGCTTAAGTAAGTACTATACTTTATTTAATATACTTAAAAAACTAAACTACTTAACTCTTAGCTAATATATAGCTTTAGCTAAAAGCTAGTATATATTAACTAAAATTAATATTAAAACTATAAAGGGCTATATATATACTAAAGCTAATAACTAAAGAAGTATAATTATTAAAAGTAAGCTAATATACTTTAAAATATATAAGCTAATTTATTTAAGTAAAGAAAATTATTACTTTAAGTATTATTTATACTTTTTAGTTTATATATTTAATGCTATTATTAGTTTAAAGATAGTAGAATATAAAAAAAGCTATATAATACTAATAAGAAAGTAAAGTATTAATTAAAATTTTTTACTTAGTTTAAGCCTTAATTTAAAATAATACTTAAAGAAAATCTATAGAAATATTATTAGTAATTAAAAAAGTATTATATATATACTTTAGTACTTATATTTATTATAGCTTTTAATTATATATACTTAAAGAGGTAATTTATAATAACTTTAAAAAACTAAAGAGTATTTATATTAAATTTTAAAAAATTAGTTATAAAGTTTACTAAAATTTATAAGTAATATTTATTTAGCGCTAAAATAAGTTAAAAAAGGCTTTAATATAGGCACTAACTTTTATAAGCTCTATACTAATAATAGTTCTATATATACTATATAATATTTATTAATATACCTTTTTAATAAAAGCTATAATAAAGTGCTTAAAAGGTTATATTTTTTTAAGAGGCTTAATAAAAGTAAGTTATAGGTTTATTAAATTAGTATTATAATAAGAGGCTTATATTATAATACTTAAAGATAGCCCTAAAATAATAAAGTATTATTAATATTAATTATATAATTACTAACCTATTAATAAGTAATTACCTTAAAAAGAACCCTTTAAGCCTTAAATTATGTTATTATAATCTTTATTTAATATATAAAGTTAGCTTATATACCTTAGTTTTAAAGGCTTTAAAAATAAGTATTAATAAAGAAATCTTACCTTTATAAGTTAGTAATAGTAGCTATATTTTAAGTTTAATTAATATTTAATATAATGAATAGCTAAGTAGGAAGTAAATATAATAAGTATATAATTAATATTAAGTATAGTAAAGGCTAAGTTAGGGCTAGCCCCCTTAATTTATTTTATTTATATTTAAATAGTATATTAAAGTATATTACTTAAAAGCTTAGGTAATAATAAAAATAAAAGTTAAAAAAAGAGAGAGTTTTTACCTAATAGGCCTAATATTTTAATATTTTCTAAGGGCTAGTAAAATATTTTAAATTTTTATAGTTAATAAGAATTATAAATAGTTTAAAGATATTATAAAGTTTAGCTAACTATACCTTAAGGTATAAAATAATACTAAGTAGCTCTTTATTATAAATTATATAGTTTTATTAATAAGGTATAATATAGGCTAAGTAATAAGCTATTAATTATAATACCTTTATTATATTATATTAAGAAAGTTACTTATTAAGTGCCTTCTTTAAAATATTAGCTTTAACTATTATATTTAAGGCTAGGTTTTATTTTATAAGAATAAAGGCTAAAAAGAATATATTTTTAAAATATTAAAAGATTACTTAATATATAAAGAACTAAATAAACAAAATACCCTTTTTAATAAAGTTAAGTAGGGGTTTAGTAAGGTTTAAAAAGTTAGCTATAAACTTTTAATAAAAGTTTATAAAGCTTTAAATACTATATATACTCTATACCTATATTAATACCTTTTACTTCTAAATTACTACTACCTTAGCTAGATTTAAATATATAATATAGCTAGCTTAAATAATAAACCCTAGGTACTTAACCTTAATTACCCTAAATATATACTTATTAATATTAAAGTATAGGCTAGCTTATTAAAGATATAAGAGAATATTTTTAATATACTTTATATACTTTTTTTATATTTTATTAATTTAAATAAAAATATTATTTAAATAGGCTATAGTATAAGCCCTTAGGGCATTCCTTAAGGCTTTATTAATATATTATAAAAATATTATAGGTATTTTAGCTAAGCTAAAGGGGTATACTAGCTATTTAAAGAGGCTAAACTATATTTAAAATACTATTAAGGCTTTATTCCCTTTTACTATATATAGATAGTAAAAGGTAGTATAAATATTTAACTTTATAAACTATTAAGCGCTAGCTAGGGAGTATAAAGTTCTCTTAATAAATAGTAATACAGTCTTAGTTTATAATTTTATTTAATGCTTTATAGTTTATATAGAAATGCTAGCTATTCCCTACCTTTTTAATTAAAAGTATTAGTATAGCTATTAAAAAGAAAGAGGCTTAAATTTAATTTTTATTTATTAAGTTTATAATTTATTTCTATATCTTTAATAGCTAATTCTATAGTATATTATAAAGGGGTACCTAAGGTAGGTTTAGTATACTACTATTAGGATTATATTATAGTTAAATATAGTAGTTAGCCTAGCTTTAGTAAAAAGGTAAGGCACTAGTATTCTTATAGTAAAATAGATTTTTAAACTTAGTAAGTTTATTAAGTAATAAAGAAAGGTTTTTATTTTTTTTTAAGTATACTAAGCTTACTATAAAAGTAAGAATAATATTAATCTTTTATAAACTTATAGCTATAATATTACTTACCTTATTTAACTTTAATATATACTAGGCTAGGCTAGTATATACTAAGCCTAATATAGTAACTATTAATAATATTATATTTTAAGTATTAAAGGTATAAATTTATAAACTACTTTATATATAAATAATTAATAAGCGCTTAATAGTATATAATATAATATTATTTTAGGCTATTTATAGTGCTTTAAAAATATAGTTTTATAAGAGACCTAGAATTATATAGGCTATAATAAAGAATATTTACCTATTTAGGTTAGCTTTAAATTAAACTAAATAAGAAATTTATAGCTATTAAAAGGTATTAGTATAGCTATACTTTATTATTATTATAATAGTAATTAGAGTATATAATTAGGTTAAAGGAATTTATTAAAGGCTTAGCCTTTAAACTATACTTTTACTTATAATAATATAGCTATTATAACTATTATTTACTTTAGTATTAATAAACTTAAAAGTATTATAAAAAAAAGAAAGAAAGAATAGTATCTCTTTTATATAATATTTTATCTCCCTATAAATATTTAAGCTATTATTAATATTAAATATAGTATAAGCTATTACTACCTATATATATTTTACTACTAAGATTTATATAATAAAACTATTTTTTTTTAAGTTAAAATTATTATTATTATTAAAGGCCTTTTTATTAAAGGTATTTAAAACCCTAATTTTAAATCTTTTTAAAAAGTAATAGGCTAAAAGCTAAGTATAGCCTTTAATATAATAGCTATTATTATTATAATATAAATATTACTAAGTAGCTTTATAGTATTTAATAATATTTTTTAAAACCTATATTATATATACTATACCCTTAGTAGCTATAGGTTTTATACTAAACTTAGCTTTATTAAAGAACTTATAGCTTTATTTAGTACCTATAAAGCTTATAAAGTTAATACCTATATAGCTATATTACTTTTATAATTATATTTAGCCTAAGGCTAATAATATACCTTAATATACTCTTTAATTTAATATAAATTAATATTTAAAGCAATACTATAGTATTATATAATTATTATAAAATAATTAAAATAGGGAATATTATAACTTATATACTAGTCTCTTATTTATTTCTAAAGTTTTATTTAAAGCTAAGTAAGCTTTACTATATTTATTTATATATTACCCCTAGTAAAATAAAGCTTTTATTTAAAATAAATAAAATAATTAATAAACTATTTATTTAGGTATTACTTTAGTTAATTTAGCTTTATAATTATATATTTTTTTAATAAAGGTTTATAAATATAATATCAAAGTAGTTAAGAAAATAACTACATATATATTAATAATTATTACTATTTATTTAAATATTACTTTAATTAATTTAGCTTTATAACTATATATTTCTTTTAATAAAGGTTTATAAATATAGTATTAAGGTAGTTATAAAAATAACTAAATATATACTAATAGTTACTACTAAGCTTAAAGAATAAAGTAATTTATACCTAAACCTTAAGTAATAAGTTTTAATAAATAAGAAACTATTTATTATAGTTAGTACTAATAAAGTTTAAGTTAGCCTTTAGTTTATATATTATAAGGCTTTACTAAGCTTAAAATAAGGCTTTATTTTTATTATAAGGATTTTTTATTAAAAGTAGTTTATATTTAGATTATACTTAGTTAGAATATATTAAAGTACTTATATAAAATGCTTAATTTATTAAGGCTACTTAGTAATATAATTCTTTAAGCTAAGCTACTATTAAAGTAATAGTTTTATAAAAATAGTATAAGTTCTATATATTACTTAATTAGGTTATTTATTTATAATACTAAGGGTTTATTATATTATAAATATATAAATAAATATTATATATAATATTAAATAAATAATAATTATTATAAACTAGCCTAAATAGCTACTATTATTTAGTCTTAATAAAGTTATTATTATTTATAAAGAGAAAAGAGAGACTACTATCCCCTTTCTCTATATATATGCTTTATATATAGTATATATCCTTAGGGCGTGCTCTATAGGTGTAATAGGTCTCCTTATATGCCCCTCTCTAGCTCCGCTAAGGATCCGAGCCGCTAGCTTAAATCCATTACACTTTCCTTATTAAATTAATTAACTTATAAAATATTTATAATACTAATAATTAACTAAAATAAAAGTAATACTTTATATTTCTTTAAGGCTTATTATAAGTATATATTTAAAGAAATATTATTACTTCTTACTTTATTAACTAATATTGTAAGTATATAATACCTATATTTATATTATGCTACTAATAAAGCTTATAAATAGTTTCTTTAAGTATTTAAGAACAATTAATAAAGTAACTATTTAGTATATTAAAACCCTTACTATAAAAGTCTTCTAAGGTTATTAATAAGGATTAGCTATTTATAAGGAATTCTAAAAAATAATTCTAAGTATTTTAATAAAATATATACTTATAAAGGTAATAAAGCTAATATACTACTTTTTTTATTATACTAATATTTTATAATATAATAAAATTAATATAGTAAGGGTAAGATCATTAGTATTATTATCTTTAATAATAACTTACTTTAATAGTATACTATATCTACTAAGGAAGGTTATTATAGTAGTAATAATCTTTATATATAAGTATATATATAAAGTTTATACTTAGTTTTTATTAATACTTAACTTTATACTTATTTTTAAGTAAAATGTATATTTTTAGTATAAACCTTATTTATTAAAGGCATTTATATAGCCCCTACTAGTATAGTATATTAAAATCCTTATAAATAGTTTTTATTGAGGTTTTAAATTAAAATCTATAACTTCTAGTGGAATTTTATTGCTAAAAATAGTTCCACTTGTCACACGAATTTTTAAGCACAAAGTTTGTCTCGTTTCGTGGATCACACCCTAAGGCAAAAGGATACGCATTGATCAAGATGGCAAGATCTGATTAATTGACATCTATATTGGTCAGTCGCAGCTAGGGTGGGTGTGTTGGACCGCGGATTAACCGCGGTAGGTAGAGTGGGGTCTGACCCCTTCCTTTGTATGAACTATTAGCAAATACTACTTAGAGGGATCTTAGCTAGAATAACCCTAATAATAATCCGTATTATATAGCTATTTTTTATAGTAATAAGACTAGGACCTTTAATTAACTATATCTTTATTCCTTGTTTTTTGTCTTGTCTCTTATTATAAATTTTAGCTTAAAAAGGATAATAACTATAGTTATTAAGCAATAATACTAGTTATAGTTAGGCCCATAAATATAAGAACTCTAGGACTTAAATTACTAAAAGCTATAGTTATAAAATACTAGCTATAGTTAGCCTTATAAAAACTATAGGACTTGAATAATAATACCTATAGTTATTAAATATATATACTAGCTATAGTTAAAACTATAATAGTATAAGAACTATAGAACTTAAATAATAATAGCTATAGTTATTAATTATATATACTAGTTATAGTTAAAATTATAATAGTAAAAGGATTATAGGACTTAAATTAGTAATAGCTATAGTTATTAAATATAATATACTAGCTATAGTTAGATTTTAAATATAGTATTAAACTAAGTTATAGTATTTATACATTAGCTATAAGTAGTTAATAAAGGTAGACTTATACCTATAGTATTTTAAGGATTTTTGTTTTAGTATTAGAGCTTACTTCTCTTTATATATATATTTTTTAACTACTTTAAACTATTTAATTAACCTAAATAAATGATTAAATAATGATTAACTCTTTAAACTATTTAATGAATCTAAGCTTAGAGTTAATTTAAATAAAATAGCTAAATAAAGTTGAAAAAATAAAATTATATAATAATAAAAGTTTACTCTAATTTCTATAAATAGTAATTTTAAGAAATTATAGGCTTTAATTAAAATATAGAATAATATAGAAAGAATTTCTAAAATAAGTATAATAGAGGATTTTAATTTAAATTATAAAATATATACCCTATAAATATATATTAAAATATCTTAATTTTATGAAAGTAATATTAGGTTTTTTAAGTAATATTATAATTAAATAATTATAAAGAATAATTTTAAATATAGAATAAAATAAATTACTAATAGTAGCTTTAATTATATTAACTATAGTAACTTAGAAAGAGAAAGTAGCTTTAAGAAATATAGAAGTTAGCTAGGTTTCTATAAATATAAGAAATAAGTAAATAAAAAGTATAGGAAAAAAAGTAGTAATTTATACTAACTTTAAGATTTAGAAAAAAAGAAATAAGTATAGGTAGTATAAGCTTAAATAAACTTAGAAATATAAATTATAAACTAAAAATAGAGAAAGATTTTAAAAGATAAATTACTTAAATTACCTAAACTATCCCTTAAAATATTAATTATAGAAAAGCTCGTTCTTTACTATAAGAAAAATAGAAGACTTTATTTAAAATAAAAAAAACTTAAATACTATAATATAGAAGGTAGCTAATGTTAATTTAATACAATAATTTAAGTAAATAAGACTATATATATTTATTATAAAAAAATATAAATTAAGGAAGGGATTAAATAATTATAATAATAAAAACGTATATAGAATATTCATAAAAAAGGATAATACATAGGTTCTTTAATAAGTAAAAAAGTTTCTAAAGTAAAAAAAGAATAATATAAGGAAAACTTAAAAACTAAAAGAATAAGGGAAGAAATTATTGTTGAAAATAACAGGGTTATTTATAGGAGATTCCTCACTATTAGTACTATAATTATAGCGCTTATAGAAGCATCTTATAGGGGGCCTTGCTAGCTAGCAAGGCCAGTGCAAGCTAGCAAGCGTGCGCGCGCGCTGCGGCATAACCACAGAAATCCGACTAAAGGTTATGTGCGTAGAGCTTATAGCTATAAGGTCCCTATAAATCTTTACTTTTTACCTTTTTATACCTATTTTAATAGCTATATAGTTAAGCTAATAGCTATTAGGTATAGAGCTAACTTTAAATTAAATTTATAGAGTAATTAGTAAAGCTATAGAGAAATAAATAAAATAAGCTAACTAAGCTACTAAAGGTAGCTTAATTAATAAAAATAATTACTTTATAATATTAGTTTTTACTTTGTTTTTAATAAAAAGGAATTTATAAAGAGTTTTAAAACTAGATTTTTTATTACTTAATTCTAGGCTTTTTTTATATAATTATTTAAAAATTTAATTTTTAGGTTATATATGTGATGGATTTGAGCTAGCGGCTGAGATTCTTAGCGGAGCAAGAGAGGGGCATAAGAGGAGATCTATTGCACCTATAGGGCTTGCTTTATAGATATATATTATATATAGAGCGTATATATAGTAAAGAGAAATAGTAGTTTTCCTTCCTTTCTTATAAATAATAATAACTTTATTAATACCAAATTATAGTAGCTATTTAGGCTAGTTTATAATAATTATTATTTATTAAGATATTTTTTATAATATTTTTTTATATATATATAATATAATACTACTAATTACTATAGAGGTATACACTTTTTGCAAATTTGCCCGCACTGCAGTAGCAACGTAGAACTAACTCTAAACCTCTTAAAAAGTGTAGAAAATAAATTACTATATTTATTTATCCCTATCTCTAATAATATATTAGTGCTAGAGTATAAATATAGTAAATAAGGTAATATTAATAAATATTAATAGTAGAAACTATAGCTTTATATAAAGCTATTATTACTTATTTATAAATTAAGGTAGCTTTATATTTATAATACTCTAAGTTACTTTTATACTACTGCCTATATATAAGTAAATACTTAATTACTTTATAGTTAAATATAATAAAATAATTAAACTTATACTATCTATAGTGCTAAAAAGTCTATAAAATATTATCCTATATATTAATAATATAGCCTTAATATATACTTAATATAGTCTTTTAATATCCAAAACCCTTACTATATTAATATTAATAATATTAAATTTATTATTACTTTATAAAGCTATTATAGTTTAAAACCTTAAAGAAATAGTAAAATATATTATTAAAAAAGCTATAAACACTAAAAATATATTAGCTTTAAGCTAGGCTAATACTACTATTAAAACAATCTTTTCTTTTTTAGTTTAATAGGTTTACTTTATAATTATAATAGTATTCCCTTAAATTTATTATAAAACTATTATTAAAGGTATTATTATTTTTAAAGCTATTTAAAATTATTTACCTAAAAATACTATTACTACTATTAATTAAGCTATTAGTATTAATATTATAATAATAGCTTATTACCTTTATAGTAATAATATTATTATTATATTCTAAAATATAGAAAAGCCTTATACTAAAGATACTATATAAATTAGCACTACTTTTAAACTAAAAATAATACTAACCTAATATATATTTAGTATTATTATTAAGGCCTTTTTTATATACTATATATAGAACTAAAAGATAGACTATATTCTCTAAGCACTAGTTATAGCTAATAGCTAAGGTTTTAGATAAATTATAATATAAAGGCTATATAGTATTATTATATAGTTTTCTTTAATTATTATTATTAATAGTATTAATATAGTAAATAGGCTATATTATACTAGTTTTATTTATAAAGCTAAGATATTAAAAGCTAAACTCTATAATAATATAATTTACTTTTATTAATACTATAGGTATTTTAAATTTAAATATATTACTATATACTATACTATACCTTTATAGTATAGCTACTATACTACTAATTATTATATAAAAGGTAAGTAATTTTACTTAATATTAATTAAAGCTATTTATAAATATTATATTAATTATTTAAAACTATACCTAGTATAGGTCTATATATATAATACTACTAATAAGTAAACAAACTATATATATACTATATATTGTGCCGGGGCCAAAGATCCTTGGCCCTAAGGATTGCTGACAGCTGCGCGCAGCCGCACACATAGCTGACAGCTGGCAGCGACTGCAAGCACGTGACCTCTTTCTAGTATATAAGCAATGCAAATTGCTAATTCTTAGATAGAAAAACTACCTGCACTTAAACCTTTAAAGTTTAACCCTAGTAGGGCTAGCTTATAGCTATTAGTAGTTATAAGCTAGGTTATAGGGTCTTAAATTATAATATATTTTTAATAATCTTTTACTATTATTAACTATTAGTACTAGACTATTATCTAATAACCTAAATGCTTATTCTTATCTTTTTCTTCTTCTTTTTCTTCTTTTTCTTCTTTTTCTTCTTTTTCTTCTTTTTCTTATATTCTAATAACTAGTAGCTAGCTAATAAGCTTATAACCACTAGCTTGCAGCTGCCCACAGGTATTAAGTTAGTTAGGAGTTCCCTTTTTCCCTAACATAAATAACGCTTTTGCCCGGGCTAAATAAATTTAGTGCAGACTTTATTATAACTGACTAAACAATAATATAAAACCCCTGCCTGGTTATAATTGCTAATAGCTATAATTGTAATTATTTTACTTAAAGCGTAGCTGCTAGTAGCTATTAATAAGGATATTTCCTTATCTAGGATTTTTCACTCTAATAACTTCTAGCTTTCTAGCTAGCTAGAAATCTTTAAAATTTACAGCCTAACGGACTGGTACAGTGGGTACAGGTAATTCCGAACATTTTAAATTTGGGTCTTGCGAATTATACGTAACTATATACATTATTTCTTAGCACCCTCTTTATAGAATTACTTATAATTTTATAATTTTATAAAACTATTATTTAAAATACTATGTATACTTTTATTTTTATTACCTTTATATTTATTAAGTATAAAAATAAGCTTTAAAAAATAAGCTATATTTTCCAAACATTACTTACTTATTTATTTAATTTAAGCTATATAAAGAAATCTTAAAAAATCTTATTTAGTATTTTTCATATATTAAGTATATAATTATTAATAAAAAAATATTCTTTAAATTTAATATTATTATTTTTATAATTAAAAAGATTCTTAAAAATTAAGTTTTTTTAAGCTTAAAATTATACTATTCTTTTATATATTTATAATATTTTTATTTAATAAGTTTGTTAAATTCTAATAATACTATTAGTTTTATGATATATTAAAGATACTATAGTTAAAACTATAACTTATTTAAAGCTAAAGTTATAAAGAAATTATTACTTAAAGATGTGTGGCTTCTTAAATTATAGGTTAACTCAAAAATGTTCGGAATTACCTCTGACCCACTGTACCTAACACTTTATAGGCCGCTAGCACTTTAAATTTCCCCTTTTTTTTCCTTCTTTTTTTCCCTTCTTTCTCTCTCTTCTTATAATTTCCTTAGAATTCCCTATAGAATATAGGTCTAACACCTATCTAACACCTATTAGACTAAGAATTCCTTAGTAAATTGCAACTAAGACCTTTTTCTAAATCTTTATAAATTTTTTACCCTCTTTTTTCTCCCTTTTTTAAGCAATTCCTAGCTACTAAGCTAACCTAGTAGCTATTAATAAATTCTATAGCTATTAATTATTAATTTAGAATTATAATTACTAGCTGCTAATTTAATTCTATAGCTATTGATAAATCCTATAGCTATTAATTACTAATTTAGTCTTATAATTCCTAGTTACTAGCTGCTAGGCTTATAATTACTAGCTATTAATTAATTCTACAGCCATTAATAAATCCTACAGCCATTAATCACTAATCTAGTCTTACAATTCCTAGTTACTAGCTACTAGGCTTATATTTACTAGCTATTAATTATTAATCTAGAATTATAATTATTAGCTATTAATTAATCCTATAGCTATTAATAAATTCTATAGCTATTAATTACTAATTTAGTCTTATAATTCCTAGTTGCTAGCTGCTAGGCTAATAATTACTAGCTATTGATCTAATTATAAAAGGCAAAAGAGACCGATTTTTACTTCTTTTCTTCCTTTTTCCCTTCTAGCTTATAACTATTAATCTAATTATAAAGTAGCTTATAATTATTAATCTAATTGTAAAGCAGCTTATAACTATTAATTTAATTATAAAGCAGCTTATAAAGTAGCTTATAGCTATTAATTATAAAGTAGCTTATAACTATTAATTTAATTATAAAGCAGCTTACAACTATTAATTTTATTATAAAGCAGCTTATAACTATTAATCTAATTATAAAGCAGCTTATAGCCATTAATTTAAAGGAAGAAAAGATAAATTTTACCCTTTTTTCTCTATAATTCCTATTACTTACACCTACGCACACCTATACATAGCTATAATCCTAATTCTAACTAATAAAAATAATAAGCAGCGTATACCTATATATAGCTATAATTTTAATTCTAACTGATAAGAATAATAAGGAATTAGGAAGGCAGACAGTCTAATAAGTAGCAGCTGCCTATAGCTGCAATTCTAATTCTAACTAATAAGAATAAGGAATTAGGAAGGCAGACAGTTTAGCAAGTAGCGCGCAGCTGCATAAAGCTATAATCCTAATTCTAACCAATAAGAATAATACAGAATTAGGGAGGCAGACGGTCCGGCAAGCAGCGTGCACCTGCACATAGCTGCAATCCCAATTCTAACTAATAAGAAAAATACAGAATTAGGGAGGCAGACGGTTAGACGGTCCGACAAGCAGCACTTGCACAGGTGCCCACGGCTGCAATCCCAATTCCGACCGACAAGAATAATACAGAATTAGGGAGGCAGACAGTTAGACGGTCCGACAAGCAGCACTTACACAGGTGCCCACGGCTGCAATCCTAATTCCAACCGACAAGAATAATACAGAATTAGGGAGGCAGACGGTCCGACAAGCAGCACTTACATAGGTGCCCACGGCTGCAATCCTAATTCCGACCGACAAGAATAATAAGGAATTAGGAAGGCAGACGGTCCGACGGTCCGACAAGCAGCACTCGCATAGGTGCCCACGGCTACAATCCCAATTCTGTCCAACAAGAATAATAAGGAATTAGGGAGGCACACAGTTTAACGGTCTAATAAGCAAGGAATTGGAAGCCTAACGGTCCGATAAGCAAGGAATTGGAAGTCTAACGGTCCAACAAGCAAGGAATTGGAAGTCTGACGGTCCGACAAGCAGCACCTACACATAGCTGCAATCTCAATTCCAACCGACAAGAATAACATAGAATTAGGGAGGCACACAGTCTAACGGTCTAATAAGCAAGGAATTAGAAGCCTAACGGTCCGACAAGCAAGGAATTAGAAGTCTAACAGTCCAACAAGCAAGGAATTAGGGGGGCAAAATTTATATAAATTTTTTTTACTAACTTTTTTATTTTTTTTTTTCTTTTCTGCCCTACTTTCTATCTTTTTGCTTGCTTTCTATTAGTTATCCTTAATTATGTAACTGCAGTTATGCAATTAAGGGGGGAGGTGTTATATTGGGGCTAAAGATCCTTAGCCCTAAGGATTGCTAACAGCTACGCGCAGCTACACACATAGCTAATAGCTAGCAGCAACTATAAGCACGTGACCTCTTTTTAGTATATAAGCAATGCAAATTGCTAATTCTTAGATAGAAAAACTACCTACACTTAAACCTTTAAAGTTTAACCCTAGTAGGGCTAGCTTATAGCTATTAGTAGCTATAAGCTAGGTTATAGGGTCTTAAATTATCATATATTTTTAATAATCTTTTACTATTATTAACTATTAGTGCTAAACCGTTATCTAATAACCTAAATACTTATTCTTATCTTTTTCTTCTTCTTTTTCTTCTTTTTCTTCTTTTTCTTATATTCTAATAACTACTAGCTAGCTAATAAGCTTATAACCACTAGCTTGCAGCTTCCCGCAGCCGTTAAGTTAGTCGGGAGTTCCCTTTTTCCCCGACACAATATTTAGTATAGCCCCTAGCCTTTAATAAACCTTTTTTTTAATTAAAATAAAAAAGCTAAACTAAAGTACCTAGCTATAGCTAAAAATAAAATATAAGTAATTTACTTTTATATAAAGCTTTATTTTAAAAATAAGTTAGTAAACTATATACCTACCTTTTTAAATTAAGGATAAAATTAATATAATATTTATAAGTAGCTATAAAGGCCTTTTTAAGCTAATAATTTATAATTACTATAGCTTTAAATAAGCTAAGTCTAATTTAATATATAATATAAGGTATATAATTAAGGTTAAATATTAAAATATATAAAAAAAACCTATTTAATATACTTAATACTAAAGTTCTAGTTTAAAACTAATATAATAATAATATAAAAACTAAAGACCTTAAATAATAAATTATTTAATTTTAGTTTTAATTACTTTTCATTTATAACTTAAGGTAGCTAAACTATAATTTATATATATTATTAGTATAAACCTAAGGTATAAATAATATAGGTAGGTAAAAATTAGTGCTTTATTATAATAATAAAATATAATATTTACTTTATTTATTTCTTAATTTATAAATTTAATTAAACTTTACCTTTATTTAAATTTATATTAGCCTTACCTTTTAATTATAATATATTTATTAATAACTTTAATTAATATTACTTACTTTAAAACTATTATAGCTAAACCTTAGTAAAATAAAATATACTTTTTATATTAATAAAGTAATAATAGCTTAAACTTATAATACTTTAAAGTAAAGTAATATAAAAAATATAAAAAAAAAGAAATAGTATTATTAATTATATTTAGGCTATTTATAGTATAAATATTAACTTTTTAAAAGAGCTAAACCTTATTAAGTCTAACTTTATACTATAGCTAATTTATATAAGCTTTAGCTTTAAGCTATACTATAACTATTTACCTTAATATAAATAAATATATATAAATAATAACCTTATTATTATAAAGGCTATAATATAATTTTAACTTAATATTATAAAGCCTTAGCTTTATTTACTAAGAAAGATTAATTATTATATAAAATAATTAATAACTAAACTTTAGTTTATTATAAATTTAATAGTTTTAAAGAAACTTTAAAGTAGTTTTAAGCTAAATTTATAATTAAACTAATATATTAAAAAAGTAACTTAAAATATTAAAAGAGTATTATAATAATAAAGAGTATTTTCTACTAAAAAGAACTAATAATATATAACTAATATAATATAAATATAGAATTAAATTATATATAATAAGTAGTATAGTACTTAGTATATAGTAGTTAAGGCTATAACTATTTAATATAAAAGCCTTTAAAAGCTTAAATATTAGGTATTGTTATGGACTAGCCTAGAGGCTACTGCAATCTAGCGTTAATAGAAGATATTATTACTCTTAAGGAAAAAGGAAAGAAAGAGAGGAATCTCCTATAGTCTCCTACTCTATCTATTTATAGGTACCCTAAATAGCCCTACTTAGAGCTTATAGGGCATGTGCCCAGTAACCATTGTTCCTCTGCAGTGTGGCCTCTTCCGCTCCTCTAAGGGTCCGAGCTTCTAGCTCAAATCTATCACAGGTATAGCTTTATAGTAGCTTATTATTAAAATAATAATAAATTCCCTTTTTTTTATAAAGTAAAGGTATAAATATTATAATTATTAAAATATATTAAAAAAAAGCTATTACCCTAATTAAATATTTTTTTCTTTTTAAGCCTAGCTTAATAATATATTAAATAATTTAAATAGCTACCTTAATATTACTATATTTTTAATTAAGGATTAATTTAAAGCTAATAAGATTTATAGTATTATAAAGAGCTTATGTAATTAAAAAGTATTTAAACTTAATAAACTTTTAATAAATTACCTTAAAGTTTATAGTAAACTATTAGTAAAAACCCTTACTTATTTACTAAATATATACTATTATATTAATTATTACCTAGCTTTATTTTAATAAGTAAAAGTTATTATTTTTTATAAACTAAGTAAAACCTTAATAAAGTAATTAAGAATAAGGGCTTAGTATTTTATTTTACTTTTTAATATAATTAATAAAGTTATAAAAATAATATTAATAAGCTAGCTTACTTTTATAATTAAATTAAATAAAGCACTATTTAATTTATAAATAAATAATAAAGTATATTAGTTTATAAAAGTTATATTAAGTATATAGATAAAATCTATATATATAGTATAGTATTATAATAGTATTATATTATTACTTTAGCTAAATATATTAATAGCCTTTAATATTAATTACTATAAGTAGCTTACCTATACCTTTATTATTACTAGTATTTTTATTTAAATTATAGTATAAATCTATTTTTGTATTATTTAATATACTACCTATCTTTTTTTTAATAATAAAACTACTAGCCCTTTACTTATTATTATAAGAATATTATAAAGATTCTTTATTTTCTTTATTTTGTTTTTACTTTATATTATACTATTATATACTAAGCTTTAAGTAGTATAGTTTATACTAATAATAAGCTTTTTTAATAATATAAATATTTTAATATATAGTTATATAATAAAAGAAATATAAAACTACCTTAAAGCTATATAAGTAATTTATTAAAATTAGTTTTTAAAATTTAGCTTTAAATTTAATTTAAAAAAATAATAAACTTCTATATTTTATAAAACACTATACTATAGTTATAACTTTAGTTTAACTTAATACTAATATAATATAGCTAATTTAATTTACTTACTTTTTAAAAGTTTAAATTTATTAAAAGCTATATTAAAAGGTATACTAAAGTTAAATTAAATTAAAATTAATATAATAATAGCTTATATTTATATTACTAATAGTATTAATATAGGGTTATTTACTATTAAATATATACTTATTATATATATAAGTAATTTAAAGTATTATTACTTATAGTATAAAATTATATTATATTTTTATAGTAATTAATAATAATATTAGGGAAATAGCTAAGGTATTTATTTTTAAGTAAACTAAGTATTTAAAGATAATTACTCATACCTTTAAAGCTATATTATAAGCCCTTATTAAAACTATATTAATTATAGCTTTAATTAACCTTTACTTTAATTATTACTTACTTTACTTTTATTATTAAATCAAAGCTAATAGTATAGCTAATTAGATTTATAATATTAATATTATAATAGTAGCTTAACTTAATAATAAATAAGTATATTATAGGTATAAATACCCCCTAAATTTTAATAACTATTTAAATTATATTCTTTTTTTAAATTAGCTTTATAATTATTTTCTAAAATTATTTCTAGCTAAGGCACTTACTTTAAAGTAAAAACACTATTAATATAAAGAGAGAGCTACTATATAAGTATACTAAACTTAGATTAAATATATAGTAATAAAGCTTAACCCTAACTTTATTTTTATTATTAAAATAGTTTATATTTACTTAAGCCTTACTAAATATAAATTTATAATACTTATTTAAATATATATAAAATAAATTAAGCTTAATACCTTTTTTTATAGCTACTATATTTTTAAGGTAAACTTACTAATATATAGCTACTAAGCTAATAATAAAGATTATTACTATATATTACTTTTCTATAAAAACTTTAATTACCTTTACCCTATAAATATAAGTATACTACTAATATTTAACTTATATAAAGTTAAAAAGGCCCTTAAAAAGAATACACTAGCTATTATATTTATAAAATAGCTTATATTAATTAAGTATATACCCTAATTCTAGCTTATATATAGCTTATAAAAATAATAAGCTAAGAATAGTAAGGACTTAGTACAGTGAGGCACCTAGTGAAGCATAGAAGTAGAAATAGTAGGGGGCTATAGTAATATTATAGTTAGTATAGAATACTCGAATATATAAATTATATTAAATAAAAAATAAAATATAGTAGCTAAAATAAAATAATATAGGTATAGCGTGTTTATGCTAGCCCTAGGCCTACTTCCCTTTAGCCTCCCCCTTACTATTCCCTTTACCCTTTACTGCCTCCTCCTTCTCCTTGTTACTAGCGTAGCCCTACGATATAATTAGGCAAAGCCTATAGATTTCCTATAGAATGTTAAGCATATGCTGCTAGTACCTATATAGATTAGAGATAGTAGCAGCATAAATATAAAGGGAGTATTAACTCTTAGTATAATAGTATTGTTTTCTAATATCTTTAGTTTATATTAAGTAAGCTTTATAGGGCTAGTCCTTTAGCTAGCCTAGCTATACTATAGGTTAGTAGTAGTAGTATATTAGGTTAGAATTAGCACTTACCCCTAAGGTAATGATTTTATTTATAAATAGTATCTTTATTAGTACTATAGTTAGTTAAAGGTAGTAATATAATAGCACTACTATAATAGAAGAATTAGGGGTATACTAATAATAAAAGTAATAAATAAAAAAGAAAAAAAGAAAAGAAAAGGTTAAAAATAAAAAGAAAAGGGTAGCTCTTATAATTATTTCTTTTTTTCTTATATAATAAATAGTTAGCTAGTAATTAGTTTACTAATAGCTAGCTACTAGCTAGTATAGCTAATACTATAAAGGTATAAAAGTTAGTAAAAGGTTTTTAATAAAGAGATAGTAGCCTAAGGGAAATAGTAAGGGATTAATATAGTATTTAACTTAGGTTACTAAAGTAACTTATAATAATTTATAAACTACCCCTAAGGGTAATTTACTACTTTACTATACCTTTACTAACCTTTTTTAATTTTTATTTTATAATATATACTCTTTTATAAAGCTAGTTAAGTTTAGCTAGTAGTATATCTTTATATATAGTTAGAACTAGCATAGGGCTACTTTTACTCTATAGTAAATAATAGAATAGCTATATATAGGTTTTCCTCCCTACTCTAGGGTTTTTCCTATATAGTTTTAGTAGCAGAGGTACTAGCTATTAGGCTTAGCCTGACTAGAGTAATAATAATAATAATATTATATAATATAATAAACCTTGAGTATTATAAATAAGTAGCCTGATTAAGTAATATATAAAACTTAGACTATTTCTATAAAACTATTGCTTTAATAGGAGCTTAGCTTAAAGAATTATATTATTAAATAGCTTTAATAAATTAGGTATTTTATATAAATACCTTAATATATTTTAATTAAGTATAATTTAAATAAAAAACTATTTTTAATAAAAAGGCTTTATAATAAAAATAAGGCTTTACTTTAAGCTTAGTAAAGCTTTATAATAAATAAGCTAAAGACTAAGTTAAACTTTATTAATATTAATTATAATAAATAGTTTCTTATTTATTAAACCTATTATTTAAGGTTTAGATATAAATTACTTTATTTTTTAAGCTTAGTAATAACTATTAGTATATACTTAGTTATTTTCTTAATTATTTTACTATTACATTTATAAAGTCTTATTAAAAGAAGTATATAATCATAAAGCAAAATTAGCTAAAGTAATATCCAAATAAGTAATTTATAGATTTCTTTATTTATTTAAGATAAAAGCTTTATTTAGTTAAAGATAATAGATAAATAAATATAGTAAAGCTTGCTTAGCTTTAAATAAAACTTAATAAATAAATAAAAAACTACTATATAGATTATAATATTCCTTATTTTAATTATTTTATAATAATTATATAATACTATAGTATTACTTTAAATATTAATTTATATTAATTGAAGAATATATTAAGGCTTATTACTAGCTTTAAGCTAAATATAACTATAAAGATAATAAAGCTATAATAAATATTAACTTTATAGAATTTATAAGCCTTAACTGAGGCTATAAGCCTTTTAATAAAGCTAAAGCTAGTATAAAACCTATATTTACTAAGAGTATAGTATAAATAATATAGGTTTTAAAAAATATTATTAAATACTATAAAGCTACTTAGTAATATTTATATTATAATAATAATAGCTATTATATTAAAGGCTATACTTAGCTTTTAGCTTATTATTCTTTAAAAGAATTTAAAATTAAGGTTTTAAATACTTTTAATAAAAAAGCCTTTAGTAATAATAATAAATTTAACTTAAAAAAATAGTTTTATTATATAAGCTTTAGTAATAGAATATATATTAGTAATAATAGCTTATCCTATACTTATATTAATAATAGCTTAAATATTTATAATAAAATAAAATATTATATATTATTTTTTTTTCTTTCTTTTTATAATAGTTTTAAGTTTATTAATACTTAAGTAAATAATAATTATAATAGCTATACTATTATAAGTAAAAGTATAGTTTAAAGACTAAGCCTTTAGTAAATTCCCTTAACTTAATTATATACTTTAATTACTATTATAATAATAATAAAGTATAGCTATATTAATACCTTTTAATAACTATAAATTACTTATTTTATATAATTTAAAGCTAATTTAAATAAGTAAATATTTTTTATTATAGCCTATAGAATTCTAAGTTTTTTATAAAACTATATTTTTAAAGTACTATAAATAGCTTAAAATAACATTATATTATATACTACTAAGCGCCTACTTATTATTTATATATAGAGTAGTTTATAAATTTATACCTTTAATATTTAAGGTATAATATTACTAATAGTTATTATAATAGGCTTAGTATATACTAGTTTAGCTTAGTATATACTAAAGTTAAATAAGGTTAGTAGTTTTATAGCTATAAGCCTATAAAAAATTAATATTATTCTTACTTTTATAATAAGCTTAATACTTTTAAAAAAAAATAAAAACCCTTCTTTATTATTTAATAAACTTATTAAATTTAAGGACCTATTTTACTATAAAAATACTAATACCCTACTTTCTTATTAAAGCTAGGCTAATTACTATATTTAATTATAATATAATTTTAATAGTAATATATTAAACTTACCTTAAGCACCCCTTTATAATATACTATAAAACTAGCTATTAGAAATATAAAAGTAAATTATAAACTCAATAAATAAAGATTTAATTTAAGCCTTCTTTTCTTTAATAGCTATATTAATACTTTTAATTAAAAAAATAAAGAATAACTGGTATTTTTATAGAAACTATAGGGTATTAAAAAAATTATAAACTAAAACTATTACTTATTACTACTTATTAAAAAACCTTTATATTTATAAGCTAATACTTAGTAGTTTATAAAGTTAAATATTTATACTACCTTTTACTACTTATAAATAATAAAAGAAAATAAAGCTTTAATAGTATTTTAAATATAATTTAGCTTTTTAAAATAGCTAGTATACTCTTTTAGCTTAGCTAGAGTATTTATAATATTTTAATAATATATTAATAAAGCTTTAAAAGTAAATATAACTTTATAAAGATTAATAAAAAGGGGTAGTATAAATATATATAAATACTTATTAATAAGTAAGGAAAAAGTAAATATAATAGTTTAATATACTTAAATATTAGTAAATAAATCTTAATATATAGGTATTAACTATTTAACTTAATACTATACCTTAAATAATTAGGTATTAGTATAGTTAATACTAATTTTTAATAAATAAATTATAATAAAATTAATAGTAATAATAAATAAAGAATAATTAAGTATTATAATAATAATAAATTAAAAATACTTTTAATATATTAAGGTAAATAAGTATAAGAAACTAATAGCTACTATAAATATAGTATACTTTTTAATAATATATTAAGTAGCTTTAAACTAAATATAAAAAGCCTTAAATAGCTTAGTTAATATAACCTTTTACTTTTTATTATTAATAGTATTATAAATAAGAATATATAATATCTTTATAGCTTTATTATAGTAAATAGCTACTTTTATTTTATAGATAAAGCAGTATAGAATAAGGTTTTAAGTAAATATAATAGTATTCTATATATATATTATTTTTCTTTTTCTATACTTTTTATAAAAGTATACTAAGCTTAAAATATATAAAAATAAGCTATTATTAGCTATATATATAATATAAAATAAATACTATATATTTAAATTAAAAAGGTTAATAAAGATAAATAATTTATTTTTAAAGTTACTATTTACCTTATAGTAATTTAAAATATAGTAGCTATTTAAAGGTAAAGAGGGGGGAGAGAGAGTATTAATAGTAGTAGCTATATTTTTACTATACTTAGCTAAATATACCTAAGGTAGTAAATAATAATAAAAAAGCTTATTAAAAAAATTTAATAAGAAATAATAAAGAATTAATACTTAAAAAAAAAAATTTTTTATAGTTTTATAAGGAGTTATAAAAAAAGAAATAAAGGTAAATAAAAAATAAAATAATAATAATAAGCTTTTAAATAAAAACCTAAGTATTAATTAAAGGTAAAATAAAAAAATAATATAAAATTTATATTTATAGAAACTTAAGGGCTAGATAGAATATTTATAGTTAATAGCTAGTATATAATTAACTAGCTAATTTAAGATTTTAGAATTTTTATTTTTAAGTTTATTTATTATTAATAGGTATTATATTATAACTAGTTAAAATATAATAATTCTATCTATTTAATTATATTATTAATACTCTTATATTATTATTATTACTTAAATAGCTACTAGCTAGGTAATAGCTAGGGGGTAGTATAAGTAAAGGGGCTATATAATAAATTTAAGGTAGTAGCTTAAATTCTTAGTAAAGTAAGAGTAGAGTATATAAGAAGACCTATTACACTTATAGGGTAAGCCCTAAGGATATATACTATATATAAAGCATATATATAAAGAAGGGGGATAGTAGTCTCCCTTTCCCCTTTATAAATAATAATAACTTTATTAACACTAAATTACAGTAGCTATCTAGGCTAGTTTATAACAGAAAGTATACTTAAGATTTATTTACTAGTTAAAGCTAGAGTTAATCTTACTATTTATAAAATTAAATAAAAACTTTATTTAATTTAATAGTATAATTAGTACTTTGAATAATATATATATTTTAGTATTTATTTATCTTTATTAGTAATAAAGATTTTAATAAAGAAAGAATAGTATTTTATAAACTATATTAATAGCTATAAGCTTTAAGGGATTATTTCTTTATATACTAGTAGGTATATAGGGTTATGTTAACAATATAACCTTAATATAAATTACATTATTAAAGTTATTTATAATACTAAAATGTTGCTTTTATATTAATAACGCTAGATTTAGTATATATTAAGGGCTAATTATACTATATATAAAGGTTTATTATTATTTATAAAACTAATTATTTACTAAAAAGCACTCTATAAATAAAAACAGCTTAATAATTATTAATATTTATTATTGTATATAGTAGTTAAGTAGGTTTTTAGTTAATATAAGTAAAAGTAATAAATAACTTACTATAGCACTACTAAATATCTATTTTTAGTATAAATAAAAATAATTTATACTTTTTGTTAAGCTAGTCGCTTAGGAATTAGGGGCGATTAGGTAGGACGAATATAATAGGAATTGGTATGCATTCAAAATAGTAGGGCTAGCTGTATATTTAAGCTAAGACTTATCCTTCTTTTCTTTTCCTTAGAGGTAATTCCCTATTAAATCCCTAGAGAATATCTCCTTATTCCATAGTATTTTTATTCTATAATACGCCACTAATGCATAGATATCTAGCTTATTCTAATAACTAATTATCTCTAATTAGGTATGGAATCGTTAGCGCAAGGTAGACTGACAAATATGACAATTAGGTCTAATTCCCTCCATTACTAGATTAGGCATAATAATTATTCCCCCCTTATAATAATATTAACCTAATATTGTTTTATAATTAGCCCCTATTTTTATTTATTTTTATTTCTATTTTAGAACTAGTAATATATACTAATTTAGTGTATAATTATAGACCTAATAGGCATTATTTAGTAGGGTAAAAAATTCCTATTTTTTTAGCGTTTTCCTCTTCCTTTATATCCCTTATTCCCTTATTAATTATCTTAAATTCCTAATATATTTTATAGGATTTTTTCTATTTATACCTAATTTATTTAATAATATTAGAATTATTTAAGAGATCTCCTATAATGCTAGCATCTAGCGTTAAACCCTTAAAGGATAGGACCTAGAAGGTCTTAGACCTAAAATTATTAAGTAATTTAGTAGGTTATTATAGAATTATAATAGAAATTAAGAAAATTAATTAATTAAATAGAACTAAATTATTAAAAATTTAATTTCCTTAAGGACTCTATAAATTAGGTATATTTTAATTTTGCCTTTATTTAAAGTATATTCTTATATTTATTATCTTAATTAGTTTATTATTTAATTATATTTAATCCTATATTTAATACTAATTTTATTAGCTAACCTACATTAGAATATTAGGCTAAAATATAATATAATTTTATATTTTAGGCTAGCACTAATTCTAGTTTAAATTAAAGACTTTTTTCTTTATTTATATATTTTACCTTAAAGAATAGAATATTTACTATTAAATTAGATAATAAATTAAGTTTCCTACTTTCTTATACTTACTATTATACTCTAAAGTATAAAGAGGAGAAATAAAAGAAATTAGCTAAAAAAGCTATTAAAAAGATTTGCCTTAGTAATTCTATATCTAAATCCTTAGGGATTTAGGTTATTTTTATAATCCTAAAAAAAGAAAAGGAATTATATTTAACTATAACTGCTATGCCTACTTATATAGAATTAAATAAATTTATATAGAATTAGGCTAGAACTATACTAAAAGATACTACTATTGCTATTTAAGCTACAGAATATATTTAATATTTAAAAATAACACTAATTAATTTAGAAATTACAGTAAAGAAAGGGGAATTTACCTCTTTTTTTTCTACTTATAAAGATATTTCTAATAGTATAAAATATTATTATTACACTTTAGGTATAACTTTTTACTATAATATAAGTATTAGCATTAGATTTTATTAATAATTTTCTAGTAATTTACTTAAATGCCCTAATTACTATTAGTATATTATAATAATTTTATTAAAGCGCGTAAATTTATAGATAATTTAATGTATTCTACTAGTAATAAATTTATATTATTAGGGTAAAAGATATAGAAGCATTTCTATAATCTTTTTTCCTTATTTATGTAGTTTATTCTAAATTATTACTATAATAATAGTTTCCACTTTAACTAGAAATAATTAGAGGTAAGAAAATTAGAAAAATATATTTTTTTTTTAATCCTAATTTAAGGTGGAATTATAGGCAAATATTAATAAATATAACAATAAAGTAACCGCTGCTTAATTAGTCTATAAAAATTTATTTATAATACCTAAAGAAATTATAAGTTTTCCTTCCCCTTTTAATTCTTAATTAATTTAGGTAGAATAGTTAAGCGAAGATTAAGCTAAATTTTAGCGTAATTAGATGCTACGTTTAGCTAGCACTAATTGTTATTTATAAATATATAGGATAATAGTTTTAATTTTTATTAAATTAATAGCTACTTTTAATAAGGATATAAAAAATGTTAATCTTAACGTAACTTTTAAAAGAATTTTTACTAAAACTTTAGTAAATTAAGGAATTAAGAATTCTTTTTATAATTAAAGTAGAATAAATAGGCAATTATTTAATAGGGTTTTTTTTTTATATAAAAAAATAGGAATAAATTTAGTAGGAATAATAATAAATAAATATTAGTTAGTATAAATGGTTATTAATTTTTATAAGATTTGCTTAAAGTTATTCTAAGGGATATTTTTTATAGTTTACTGCGTTTTTAAGAACCCTTATAAATCCTACTCTTCTTAGATTTAGTTAATATTATATAATATTTATTTAGTAAACCACTAGTATTTTATAATGCTATAGCTTTTAACTACTAATTATATTTAGAGGGCTATCCCTTTTATTTAACTAGGTAATATAATTCCTTTTAAAGGAAATAATGTAATTTAATTTAGTTAACCTTCTATTTTTTAGAATTATTATCTAGGTTAGGAATAGGTAAATTCTATTCTTCTTTTTTATTTCTAAAGGTTTATTTCTTAAGTAAACTAATATAAAATATATTATATATCTAAGATAATTAATTTAGTAATGCTAATCTATATGCCTGCTTTTTAATTTTATTTAGAATTTAAAATAGGCTAATAAATTTTAAAAGTAATTTCTATTTTTTTTCTTTAAATTATAAGTTTTTTATACTTAAGAGTATAAATTCTTCTTTTTTAAAAATTATCTCCTAATATTTTTAATTATAGTATTTTACCTATAATTTATTTATTTATATTTATTATACTTCTAATTTACTTCTTAATATATATAATTTTTATACTTAGCTTTTAGCTTTAAGTACTCCTCTCTTTAGATAATTATCCTTAATTATTTAAAATTCTAGATTATAACCTATAAGCGCTATATTTAGGCTTATATTTATAGTTATATTTTTAGCATTATTATATATAAATTATATAGTTTTTAATAATAATAGCTAAATATATTCTAATTTAATAATAAATATATATAAGTAGAATTTTAACATTTAGTTTGCTCTTTTTATTTATTTATTTATTTAAGGATAAAATACTATTAATAGTTAGCGTTTAATTTTAGAGATAAAATATAATTTTAACTAGAATTAACTAGTAAATACACTACCCTAGTTAGAAATAATTCCTCTTAGCGTGCTAAATATAAGCTTAACCTTATTATAGAATAATTCTACTAGTTTAACTATAGTAATTAAATATAATATAGGAAAGAATATTATATATTTAGTATATTTATTTATAATTATAAGGATAGAATTAATTATAGTTTTCTTCTAAATTATTTTAGGTAATTTTATAATAAAATCTATTAAGATTTTTATTTAAGGCCTATTTAGAATAGGTAAATTTTCTAGTTTTCTATATAGTTTATACTTTTTAGCTATAGTTTTTTAGTAAATAGTATAAGATTTAATATAATCTTTAACTTTAGTATATAGATTTATTTAATAAAACTTTTATTTAAGACATTTTAATATTTTTTTTATACTAAAATAGCCTACTAATAGATTATTATAGTAAATTTAGAATAAAACTAATTTAAGTGCTTTTAAGTTTAGAATAAATACTTAATTATAATATCTTAAAATTCTATTTTAGTCTATAAACTATTATAAATTCTAGTAGCTATAGACTTATTTTAGCTAGTCTTAGGTTTATATATTAGATTTCTAAGCTTTAAGTATTAGATTTAATAGTAATTTAGAACTATTTAAATTATAAAGATTTTCTTTTTCTTTTATTTATTTAATTAGTATTTAATTAGAATAAGGTAGTAACCCTATATTCTTTATTAGTCCCTTTATAGTAAGAGTACTAATCTTTACCTACTTTCTTACTTTAGTAATTTAGGGTATAAATATTATATTAATTTATATAATCTTTATATATAATTCTAATATTAATTCTTTAGTATTCTTTGCTTTAAAAGAAATATAATTAGGCTACTATAAAGGGGTGTTTATAGGATTTATAACTTTTTTTTAATATTAAATAATAAAATTATAAAGAGTAAGGAATATATACTATTAAAACTATTTCCTATTTAATTTTAGGGTTTTTATAAAAGATTAGAGATTAAAATAATTAGTTAATACTTTAATTTCTATAGGTGCTCCTTTAATATAATGTTTTTAATAATAAAATAATTTAATAATTACTAGCATTTCTTAATTTAATGTACTATAGCGTATTTTAGTAAGTTATAATTTTTAAAACTAAAAAGCTACTAAATAATAAATGCTTAATAAATTTAGTTAAAATAAAATATTTATAATAGTAAATTTTAATGTATTTATTTTAATTTAAATAAGTAAGTTAGAATTAATATAGTATAGTAAAGAGGCTTTAGTAAAAGTATTTTTAAGAGTTTAGTATACTTATTATTTCTTTTCCCCTAAGTATACTAATTTTAGTTTCTTTTTATTTTAACTCCCTTTTAGGAAAGCTATTAATAGTACTATAATAGTAGAATATTTATAAATAAATTATTAATAAAAATTATAGAATCCTAAGAAAACTTAAATATTATAATATATCTTAGGTTTAGGCTAATTAATAATAGTTTTAATTTATTTTAAATTTATTTAAATCCCTTTCCTTATTAGGATAAATCCTAAGAATTTAACTAATTACTAATAAAACTTATATTTATTTAGATATATAAATAAATTAGCCTCCCTAAGTTAATTTAGAATTTATTTTAAATATATAATATGTTTTTCTTAGGTTTTTAAAAAGACTAAAATATTATTTAAATAAATAATATATATTATATTATTAAGACTATAAAGGGCTTAGTTAATATAGTATTAGAAAGTTATAGGTATATTTATTAATTTAAATAGTATTACTAAATATTTATAATAACTATAGTAGGTATAGAAAGCAGTTTTTTATTTATCTCTTTATATAATTTAAATATAATAATAAGCTTTTTTAATATTTAATTTTAAAAACTATTTTACTTTTAAGATATAGTTTAGGATTTTAGAAATAAATAGTAATAAGTAATAATTCTTAATAGTAATATTATTTAATCCCTAATAATTAATATATAATTATAAGAAATTATCTTTCTTAGGTATAAATAAAATTAGTATGCCTATAGGACTTTTTAAGGCTTAGATATAACTAAGTTTTAGGTTCTTATCTAAATAGGTTTATAATACTTAAAGTTTTACTAGGGATAATAAATAAATTAGGCTATATAGAGGCTTAGTCCTTAGTTTAAGATTAATAGTATAATTAATATTCTAATAAATAGGTAGATTCTTAGCTAATATTATTTTAAAGACCTATTTATATCCCTAGAGTTTCTTTAGAATAGTAAATGTATATTTAATCTAAATATCTTTAGATTTAAATAGTAATAGTTCTTAATTTATAAATAATATATATATATATAGTAATTAAGTTACTTCTCTATAGAATTTTTTAGTATTTAGTAATATAAAGTTATTAGGTTTTAAATTAAACTATTATATTTATATAGTAGATTATATAAAAATATTAAGGTCTTTTAATATAAGTATTTTTAATAAAATTATATTCTCTTTTAAGTTAATTCTAATATAATACTAAGTAATAGTCTATTTTATACTATATAAATTAATTAAGTATAATAGTAAAGCCTATATATTTAAACTAGAAATATTTTAACTATTAATAGTTTTAATTAAAATAAATATTCCTTTTTTTTTTTAATCCTTATTTTTATATTAATAGAAGATTAATTATATTAGCCTTTATATAGGTATTTAAATTTATATAAATTACTTTTAGTTTCCTACTTAATAATATAGTATTAACCTTAAAATATAGTAATACCCTTAGAGATTTATTAGTTAAATATTAAGTATTATACTTAATTTTTTAACTTTTCCCTTATTTATTTTTTTTTAGATTTATTTTTTTTTAGATTTATTTTTTTTTACTTTAGTATTTCTAACTTAAGTAATAGGTATTTTCTTAGAGTATTATAGTTTAATATATTCTAATTTACTATATTTATAATAAGTTACCTTTAAGGTATTATTAGGGTAAGATTTTAACCTATCTTTTAAGAAATTATTTTAGAATATAGTAGCTTTCTTTAGGTTTTATTTCTTTTTAAAATAATTTATTTAAGATTATTTAATATTAGTGTTTTTTAAAGAAGTAGATTTAGTAATTCTCTTCTTTTAGTTTCCTAACTTAAAGGCTTTTTAGTATTAAGTAGCTAATTCTATAATTTTTTCTTAAATCTTAGGGATTTCTAAGGCTAGTATTCTTATATAATAATAAAGAGGTTTTCTTAATTTTATAAAGAATTATAAGGCTTTTTATTATTTATTTTTCTAAGGGAAATGCTTTTTAAAAGAGTTTAAATAAATATAGAAATTCCTTAAAGACTATCTCTCTTTTTATTTTATAAATTCTAGCTATTAAGCTAATTTAACCTTATAATTTTTAGAATCTTTAATTAGAGATAAGGTTTATTTTAGGAATCTATTTTAATTATTTTTCTAAATCTCTTTTTAGTTTAGGTTTTCTTTAATAAATTAATTTTAATAAAAGTAATAATTAAGTTTTATATAATTATAAGTAAGAATAATTTTCTAGTAATTCTTTTAATAATACTTAGGTATACTATTAATTACTTAATATAAATTATTTATTTAATTCTCTCTTTTCTATAAGGTAGTATTTAGTTTTAATTTAGTAATATTACTAACTTTTATTTCTTTATTACTATTAGCGTATAAATTATTAAATAAATAATAAATATAATAAGGATAGTGCTCTATTTTTAACTAATTTAGTAGAGTATTCTTTAGTTTTTATTCTTATATTTATAATTACTAGATTTCTTTAAGCTATTAGATTTACTACTAAATAGCCTATTTCTTTAATATAGTTTTAGTTTTTATATATTCCTTAGTTAGTCCTTAGTCCTAAAATAAGGATTCTCCCTAACTATAAGTCTATATATATAATATTTTAACTATATTAACTTTTTAGGTAATTACTTAAAGAAATCTTAAAATATTAAGCTAGTTACTTAGGAATTAGAGGTAATTAGGTAGAATAAATATAATAGGAATTAATATATATTTAAAATAGTAGAGCTAGCTATATATTTAAGCTAAGACTTATCTTTCTTTTCTTTTCCTTAGAGGTAATTCCCTATTAAATCCCTAGAGAATATCTCCTTATTCTATAGTATTCTTATTTTATAATATACTATTAATGCATAGATATCTAGCTTATTCTTATAACTAATTATCTCTAATTGGGTATAGAATCGTTAGCGCAAGGTGGACCAACGAATGTGACAATTGGGTCTAATTCCCTCCATTACCGGATTAGGCATAACACTTTTATAGTACTATTTAACTTTATTACGTTAAAAAGAATAAAGATAAATAAGTTTAAAGTAAAAGAACTATATAATATATATAAATAAGTATAAGGTTTTACTATAGCTATAAAGTAAGTAAATAAAATAAATATAAGTATTATAAGGGAAGAAATTTATAATTAAATTATAAAATAGCTTTAAAAGTTATATAAAAGGTAGATTTTATTAAAGAAAAGAAGATTTAAAATAAATTAAGTAATATTATTAATAAATTCTAGTATTAGTTATATTTTTATATAAAGGTAAAAGGTAAAAAAAGTAGAATATATATGTACCTATAGATTATCTTTATAACCTTATAAAGCTAAGGATTATTAAATAAGTTATTTACTTTAATTTATTATTTCTTTATATTTAATAAAGGTAATAAGTTCTAAACTATAGAATTAACAGGGTCTTTCTTAAGCTATTTTATAATATAAATTATAGTATTAAGCCCTAAGTCTTCTTAATATAAAAAATAGTCCTCAATTACCTCCTTTATATGATTAATACCTAGTACCCTAGGATTTATATTATATTGCTTTTAGCCCTCTAAAAGTATTATAATGTTATGGACTAACCGGATTGGGTTATTGCGGATGTCTGCGCAGTCGATACTGGTCTCCCGGATCCCCTTGCTAGGTGCGCTAGCTAGTGGCAGTTATAGGCAAAAGGATACGCATTAATTAGGTTAGCAAGATCTAATGAATTATTATCTATATTAGTCAGTCGTCGCTAGGGTGGGTGCCAGCTGCGCGCGGTCCGCAGCCTAAGGTTAGGTCAAAGACCTAAACTATAACACATAAGGGTAGAAGATATAACTTCTATAAGCTCTCATAACTATAGTAATATCTATTACTTCTATAAACTACTTAGTAAGCTATTTAGCGCTACTCTCTTAAATATAGGCATAGTAGAATTATTTTGTAAAGGAATAAAAGCTAGGTTATTAGAGTATTAAGTTAAGAAGCAGTTATCTCCTTATTAAAACTCTTCTTTATTATTATTTATAGTAATAGGGTAACTAGGATTCTTAATAGTACTAATATTGTTATTATTCTCCTCTTGAAAAGCTTTCTCTAGTATATTTTCCTTTAAATCTACCTATTCTTTATATAGTATTACTATAAATCCCTTATTATTATTAACTTTAATAATTTTATTGCCTATAAAAAGGTTAAAAAATAAAGATCTCTACCTACTTTATAGCTAAAATAGACTTATTTATTAAGAGAGGCTTTATTATAATAAATTTACTATTTTATATATATATACTCTTAATAAGCTTAATAGTTTAGGCACTTATATAAAGTCTTCTAGTCTTATTATTATAGGTAGTGCTAGATTATAACTCTTTAGCCTAAAAAGCTTGCTAAACCCTCTTAATTTATTTATAATAATTCTTAATTATAGTAATAGTTTATTAATAAAGAGGAAAGTCGTAATTTAGAGAAGAAAGAAAGGTTTTAAAGACCTCTCTTAGCACACTAATCTTATTCAACGCCACCAATCCCCCCGTAATATAGTACAAAGTGGTCGCCCTATAGTGACCCACATACAACTTGTACCCGACTTTGTCGAGCACAAAGTTTGTCTCGTTTCGTGGATCACACCCTTAGCTTGCAGCTGGCGCAGCTGGCAAGGGTATCCGGGAGACCGGTATCGACTGCGCAGACATCCGCGATGACCCAATCGGGTTAGTCCATAACAGTTTTTACGATATTTAGTATAAAAATCAAGAACTTTAACTATATATATACTTCACTACCTACTTATAACTTAAGTGTTCTCCCTTTATAACCTTAATAATATTCTATACCTATTATATAAGTACCCCCTATTTACGTGTAACATTTAACACATAACACTTTTTAATAATAAAACTAAATAGCTAGCTTTCTACTTTTTTTTAAAAAAAAACATATAACTCTATAATAAAATACTAAACTTAGAGGAATATTACTAAATACAGAAATAAGCTTAAGTTTAGTTATAAGAAATTTAGAGATTTTAGTCATAATAAGAGATTGTTAATGACTTTAATAATAATAGAATATTTATTAATTATAGAAATAAGAAATACTGTTATGGTTTTGATTTTTGACCTAACCTTAGGCTGTGGACTGCGCGCAGCTAGCACCCACCCTAATGTGTGACTGACTAATATAGATATTAATTAATTAGATCTTACTAACCTAATTAATGCGCATTCTTTTACCTTAGCGACTGCCAGTAGCTAGTGCAGCTAGTAAGAGATCCAGCACACCGCCGGTATAGCTACGCTAATGTTCGCGATGACCCAATCAGGTTAGTCCATAACAAATACTAATAAAATAGATGAATAAGTATATGAAATATAATAGTCTTATAGCTATTTAGTTCAGTAGTTTTTTAAAATTTATTCTTTACATATAAAGTATTGTAATAATTTACTAAGTTTTTTAGTTTTTCTTTTTTTTTATTTACAACTTATATCCAAGCTTTTAGCATACAAGACGCCCTCTTTACATGGATACTGAGTACAGTTTCTGACGATGTAAGAGCCAATAGCCACTGTATCCCCTTAGGCGTGCGAAGGCGCCAAGCAGGTTACCGACTCCACATCTACACTAATATAGACTAAATACTTCTAAGGAGCTCTTAGTTAAATAGATTATAATATATATTTTGGTAGTGCTAGAGCTCCCCGGTATCTGCACTGATGTAATAAGTCGACAAAGCGTTAAATTGCTAGTACTTGGCCGTGATGTAATTAATCCACTAACGCTTTAGTGACGTCTTTGGCGCCTTCGCACACTTAAGGGGATTTGTAATTGAAATAAGTCATGCTTAGTGGTCGATACTATATCGACGGCTTCAGTGATATGTTTGCCAGATGGTCCGGATTGACTGACTTACTCTTCCCACATCCTTCCCTGAACGGACTGGAGTTCCTCTGCCGTGAGGCGCGTGCCAGTAGTAAAGTATCCTGAAAACACCGTTCAGCGGGTTGATCTATAATTCCAAGACTAGGAAGAAACTCACCGGCAGTTATCTTTGCATCAATCTCGACCCGCGAGTCCGCGGGTATCAAGTCCTCAGGTAGTTCAACTCGTTCTAATATAGGAATGCTTTTTCTCAGTGCTTAGCTTGTGCTTCCATTAACAAACGTCCGCTATCACCTACCCCTGTGCAACGATTGCATCATGCTTCATGCTGCAAAATTGTGTTAGTGCCTGACCATTGAAGGCGCACGCTGTGTCTTGGGGAGTACTAACTTGCTCATACTCAACATCCTGTCAATCTTTTTGATGCCAAGCCAATGCAGAATGTCTGGCATGAGAGCTTGGAAGCGCATGTCCTTGATTCCGGCTATATTCTCCGTTCTTAAAAAGTAGTCTGAAGCTCTATCTTCGCCACGTTTACGAGCGTTGTAGACCACTTTTGCTGGTCAGATAGTGTTTCGTTTTTTGATCACGATTAGATGTGACCACAACTCATACTCACAGTACTGCGGTTGTTAGCTCGTCAAAAGAACGGTGTTCGTAGTAAAACCAACCATGGTCGAAGAAAAAGACAAAGCAAATGTATATGCATACTTTGGTTACCTCGCCTAGAGCCCTGCCCTCTTTTCTGAAATAAATGACGACGCCGCTTCCGCCATTTTGTGCCTCTTTTACAGCCTCTTCGATACCAAAAATCAGGTAGGGACGGCACGTGCAAATGTCAGATCCAAAAACATCGCTTCCGTTACACTAAGACAGTTAGAATCTTTACTACTTATACATAAATTAACCCCTTACCTCGTCGTGTATGCGTAAAGACAGTCGGACGTTTTCATCTGACATCTTCTCTGGATCTCCAAAGCAATATACAGTCAAACCACCTTCAAAGTGTCAGTCACAATAAAAGGGCGTGAGAGTTTGTAATGTTACCAAACATACCGATTGGTGGCAAGAAAACTTTCATGTCACCACGGGTAATTAACTAGGTCCGTTAGCTTGAGAACGAAGATGCTCGGTGGAGACACGGACTTCCGGAAAGCTGCCGCCGGTGTGCTCGAACAGCGACCGGCGAAGTGTTCCTTCATCTGTTCTGGCATCAGACAGTTTCTTTCCCAAATAAACAAGTCTTATCTAGACCTACCGATACCGAACCTCTCTGCAACACCAGGAAGATACCAGACCTGAAATTACTGCATTAGAGATGAAAGCGACGTCTGCAGATAACCACTTACAGGTTCAACAGCGAACTTAGTTACGGCAAGTTCGCCAAGTTCGTTGAGGCATACTTTACCGTCTGGCACACTTGGATATGATTAGCAAGGCAATTGCATCGCCGAATGCCATACGGGTTTTTCTTACAGTCGCCCGCATTTAACACTGTCTTCGAGCTCGGGGACCTAGTATGATGAGTTGGCGGACGGAGCAAGATCGTTTTATACAAATCTTTTGCGGCCCAGAATATTGTGCTTACTCTCATGTGCGCTTTAGTGATGGCAATTGTCGGCCGTAGGTCAACTGTATATGATTAGCTTGGGATGGACTACAAATGACGAAGACTCACCTTGTTCTTGTTTCACTATGTCTCTAAAGATCCATGGAATTAAATGACCCCAAGGATCCATGGCTACGATTTTATGAGAGTTTCCCCAGTGAGGGAAGGGGCCAATCTGAGCAGCGGGCTCAGTGTTCGTGTAATCAGGCCTTCGCCGGAATGCTATCAGTCATGAAATGTTCTATATTTGCAGGCCATTGGCTCACCTGTGATCGCTATTGAGTTCTTTACTAGCAACGGCCAGAGCATAGTAAATAGCGTAAGATCCTCCACTGATTGAATTAGTCAACATGGCTTCTGAACTCGTCGCTGACTCAAAAACTCACTGGGCTGGTAAAAAGAAAATGCGTCGCAACAAATTAGAATATAGTCATCAAAGCTTAATGGTTTTAGCTAACCTCCAATGGCTGTGCGGTAATTAGTACTCTCTTTGTTTTATCAGGGGTACTGTTAATTTTGACTACGAACCATTGCGACGTCTTATAGTGGATGGTGATCGAGAAACAACGACCGGACCGCGTTTTCGTGGATCTGGATCACCCCAATGCATTGCTATCGGTTCGATTCCAGTTTGCTTCGGATATGTTCTAAACGCTTATGAGTATCTGCATTTCTAAACCCCTTCAAATTGTGTGGTCCATTACTTACGTGAGAACGATGCGAGATGTTAAATTGGATCGTGAGACTGGAACATGATCAGCCGATACTACAGCAGTTTTGCTATCCTTGGAGTTTTCATGAATGACATCTGAGGTTGATATAGCACATGGCGCAGCGAAATCGGGCAAATTGACCCCTGCGGGAGCTTGGGGTGCAATGATGGACTCAAGAGCGTTCACCCTTTCCGCTAGAGTCTCGACAGAAGCCAATAACTGTGTCTGACTCTGTTGGATGTGGCTAAGAGCATCCAATATAGTGACGTCTGATAGATTGGAAGTCATTATCAGATGTTGAAGGTGCGTCGAAACGACTGACAGGGTCAGTCTTATTCGAACATATAGTGAGGAAAGGAATCGGTACAAACACGAAAAAAGAACTCAAATGGGCCACCCAATTATTACTTAAATACGAGACCGCGAAATCAGGGAGGCAGCCATCGCCTCGTTTTGGACGTACCCCTCCTTTGCCACGCGGGATCTTGCGTCAACCTTACTGGCGCAGTCTGAGACAGTGTTTCACTAACATGTATTGGGGTTTGAGAGAAATACTTAAAAATAAATCCTATACTAAATTAGAAGTACGACTAATAGCTTTCAGTTATAGTATACTAGACTAGCTATCCGTTTAGTGCCCATAAGGCTATACTTAGATATAAATCCACTTAGTGCACTAATTAAAAAGTACTTACCATATAGAGTAATTTGTAGTATATTGAAAGTCCTTATAGTGCTTTAGGTTAAAAAAGATATATTACATATTCTATAATTTTAGTGCATTTTTAAGGTTACTTAAAGTTACTTAAGTGCCTCTAGTTGGGTCTAAAGAAAAGTGGGAGCTACCTAAGTGTAGCCTTATAGGCACTAAAGAGATCAAGCAGGATTGTAGACTTAGATAAGTACTTATCTTTATTACTTATAAATTACTTATTAATTATTCACTTTAGATATTATATATCTTTATTCTAAAAAGGGTAAGGTATAGTATAAAGGCTATTAAGTTAAATTTAACTTTATTATTTCTAAGGAAAACTTACTTACTTATATAATAATTTAGTTATCAGGCACTTATACCCACTTACCCCCTTCTCCTAAAAAAACGCCTAAATATATTATTAATTAATTATAGAATACTTTAAAATAAGAACAATAAAAGCTAGATACCTTAAGTAAGTTATATAATCTTTTTTTTAATATTTTTATTTAGTTTCTAAGCTAATAAACTTAGATATATAGCTTAATTCCTTAGCTTTTAAGGAATTATTAAAGGATTTTAATATAGAATCCATTACTAAGTTATATCTAAGCCTAGCTAATAATAGTAGGCTTAGGTATTTCCTTAAAAAGTATAAAGTAATTTATAATCTATTAGGCAGTATAAGGCTAGCTACCTACTTTAAGTATTTTTTAAAGTATAAAGATAATAGTAATTAAGTAAGTGATTCCTAATGGTTTATAAAATATTTACTAATAATTTATAGTATATTTAAATCTTTAAGAATAATAGCGTTAATTTATTAATTGCTATGTTTTTTAAAGAGTAAATTAAGCTATTTAAAAAGCCTAACTTTAATAACTTTTAGGTAAATATAAAGTTTAAGCACCTTAAAGACCTAGAAATAAATAAGATTATTTAGGGTACTTATAACTATAAGGCTAAATTAGGTATATTTTCTATTTTTTAACTGCTTATAAATGTATTTACTAATTTTCTAATTTCTAGTAATACCTCTTATTTAAGTTATAATTAATGCTTAAAGTAGTGTTGCTTATTATACTATATTTTTTAAGGTTTTCTAATACTTAGGAACTATATATAATATTTAAATTCATTAGTATTATATCTATAGTTAGGGCCTTTGTAGTATTATATTAGACTAAGATATAGCTTATATAAATAGTAAATAATTAATTCTTAATATATTTACTATTAGTTCAACACTTATTTATAGGCTTTTTAAAATATCTTATAGTTAATATTAATCCTAAATATTATAATATTCTTTTTTATACTTTTAAAAGTATTTAATTATACTATATACACTTTACTAAAGGTGTTTATAAGTTATATTCCTCCTTTTACTTTTTAATTTATTATTAATTACTTATTCCTTAGGGTAAATAATTTAGTTTATTAGGGAGTTAAATAATAAATCCTTATAGTAAACCATAATAGATTTATTAAGCTACCCCTTTACCTTTAGCTACTATAAAGCCTTTAATTTACTATCTTTATATAAGTAATTATCTTTAAGTTATAAATTCCTTATTAATTTATTTTAAATTATCTAAAGCTTTATAACTAGGCTTAGTATAAAAGGTAAGCTATTATAGCTGCTAGGCTCTATAGAGGTTGCTAAGATATATAAGATATTTAATGGGATAACTATATAATTACTTAAATTATATTAAGCAACTTTATAAGATTTCCTATAACTATAGTAGCCATTACTCTTCCTTACTTAAAGTTATTTAAATGTAAGTAATATCTAATAAATTAACAATTATTTATAAGTATTACTAATTACTTTATTTGAAAATAAATATTATAATTATAATTTACTAGCTAAGGTTAGGGTTACTATATCTTTTAGTGCTTAAGTTAGTTATTAAGATAATATAATAAAGAGAAGATTTCTTAGTAAATTTTAAAGAGAAAGTAAGTGATTTTATATTAATTTTTTAATAGTTTCTTTACTATTATTTTACTAATATTTAAAGAGTTATAAAAATATAAATAAGCTATAGTAGCTATAGTAGCTACTATATTTAGCTTTGAAGTTAAAAATAATTTTAATATTAGCTTTAACTTTCTATTAAGCCCTATTTTAAGCCCTATAATTCCACTTAATAATTTATTATTAAGCTTAAACAAAGGGCGTAGAAATAGCTATACTAGTTTAGTATTAGCTTTTAGCTTTATTAGGTATATTACTTTTCTAATTTTTATAAATTTATAATAAATTTCTAATTACTTATAGGAACTCTCTAAGACCCTTTAATACTTAAAGAGGTAGTGTTAAGATAAAGGAAAAAGAATTATAAATTCTAAATGCTTAGCTTACACTAGAAAAGGCTAAAATTAAAAGACTTACTCTAGAAAGGCTAGAGAGAGAGAGGCTTAAAAAAGAAGGAATTTAATATACCTTTATAATTAATTATATATAGGTTTTTCTCCTAGCTAGTAACTAGTCTAGGGTTTCCTATATAAAAAATTAAATAAATAATTAAATTTATAATTATTATATATTAAGTCTAATACTTATTACTACTAAAAGGCGAAAATTATTTATAATTTATTAGTTCTTTTTCTTTACTTATTATATATTCTTTATTACTATAGCAAATATATATTTATAATATAGTATCTTATTTCTATTTGTATTTATAATAAATATATATATATATTTATATTTATCTTTATCTTTATACTTATACTTATATTTATATTTATGTATATATACTTATATTTATATACATATACTTATATTTATATTTATATTTCTATTTCTATTTATATTTCTATTTATATTTCTATTTATATTTATACTTATATTTATATTTATATTTATATTAATATTTATATTTATATTTATACTTATACTTATATTTCTATTTATACTTATATTTATTTTTTAATTCTATTTATACTTATACCTTTATTTCTATTTCTATCTTTACTTTTATTATTATTACTATCTTTATTATCTTTATTATTATTATTTTTATTATTTTAAGTATTAATTAATTATTACTTACTAAAATATTAAAAATTAAAAACAAAATTATTTATTATTTTTATTATTTTATAGTATAGCTAAGCTTAAGTTTATAAAATATTTTAAAGTAAGTAAATATTAATTTATTATTAATTTATTTATTGTTAATTTTCTCTATACTTTTCTCTTTATTATTTTCCTTTTTACTACTATTATTAATTAAAATAACCTTAGTAATATTAATACCGTGTTTTTATATATTATATTTATAAAATATAAGAATAAAGGGATATTTTAAAAGAATTTATTAATAATAAATTATTAATTACTTAAATATATTCTTAAATGAGAATTAATATTAATATAGTGTTTTTATATATTATATTTATAAAATATAAGAATAAAGGGATATTTTAAAATAATTTATTAATAATAAATTATTAATAACTTAAATATATTCTTAAATTAAAATTATTTATTATTTAATCTAATTACTTAATAGCTATAGTATATCTTTTCTTTCTTAAGCTTAATTATTTATTATATTTTTATATAGTTTATTTAAATAAAAGTATTAATTATAAACTTTTTGCAAATTCGCCTGCACCGCAGTAGCAACCTAGAACTAACTCTAAACCTCTTAAAAAGTGTAGAAAAAGAATTACTATATTTATTTACCTTTATCTTTAATAGTATATTAATACTAAAGTATAAATATAGTAAATAAAGTAATATTAATAAATATTAATAATAAAAACTATAGCCTTATATAAAGTTACTATTACTTATTTATAGGTTAGAGTAGCTTTATATTAATAGTACTTTAAGTTACTTCTATATTATTATTTATATATAAGTAAATACTACATTACCTTATAGTTAAATATAATAAAATAATTAAACTTATATTAACTATAGTACTAAAGAGTATATAAAATATTATTCTCTATATAAATAATATAGCCTTAATATATACTTAATATAGCCTTTTAATACCTTAAACCCTTATTAAAATAATAATATTAACTTTACTATTACTTAATAAACTTATTATAATTTAAAACCTTAAAAAAGTAATAAAGTATATAGTTAAAAAGGCTATAAATACTAAAAATATACTAACTTTAAGCTAAGCTAATATTATTATTAAAGAGATTTTTTAATTTTTAGTTTAATAAATTTACTTTATAACTATAATAATATTTTTTTAAATTTATTATAAAATTATTATTAAAGGTATTATTATAGCTAAAACTATTTAAAACTATTTATTTAAAAATACTATTATTATTATTAATTAAGCTACTAATATTAATATTATAATAATAGCTTATTACCTTTAAAGTAATAATATTATTATTATATTTTAAAATATAATAAAGCTTTATACTAAAAATACTATATAGTTAAGTATTACTTTTAAACTAAAAGTAATACTAAGCTAATATATATTTAGTATTATTATTAAGGGCTTTCTTATATACTATATATAAAACTAAAAGAGAGACTATATTCTTTAAGCCCTAATTATAGCTAATAGTTAAGGCCTTATATAAATTATAATATAAAAACTATATAGTATTACTATATAGTTTTCTTTTATTATTATTATTAATAGTATTAAAGTAATAAATAAGTTATACTATATTAGTATTATTTATAAGGCTAAAATATTTAAAGCTAAGCTTTATAATAATATTATTTACTTTTATTAATACTATAGGTACTTTAAATTTAAATATATTATTATATACTATACTATATCTTTATAGTATAGCTACTATACTACTAATTATTCTATAAAAGGTAAGTAATTTTACTTAATATTAATAAAAGCTATTTATAAATACTATATTAATTATTTAAAACTATACTTAATATAGTTTTATATATATAATATTATTAATAAATAATAAAACTATATATATACTATATATTTAAAATAGCCTTTAGCCTTTACTAAACCTCTTTTTTAATTAAAATAAAAAAGCTAAACTAAAGTACTTAGTTATAGCTAAAAATAAAATATAAATAACTTATTTTTATATAAAGCTTTACCTTAAAAATAAGTTAATTAATTATATACCTACTTCTTTAAATTAAGGCTAAAATTAATATAATATTTATAAATAGCTATAAAGGCCTTTTTAAGCTAATAATCTATAGCTACTATAGCTTTAAATAAGCTAAGTCTAATTTAATATATAATATAAAGTATATAATTAAGGTTATATATTAAAATATATAAAAAAAAACCTATTTAATATACTTAATACTAGAGTTCTAGCCTAAAACTAATATAATAGTAATATAAAAACTAAAGACTTTAAATAGTAAATTACTTAATTTTAGCCTTAATTACTTTTAATTTATAACTTAAAGTAACTAAACTATAATTTATATATACTACTAATATAAATATAAGGTATAAATAATATAGGTAGGTAAGAATTAGTACTTTATTATAATAGTAAAATATAATATTTACTTTATATACTTTTTAACTTAAAAACTTAGTTAAACTTTATTTTTACTTAAATTTATATTAGCTTTACCCTTTAATTATAATATATTTATTAGTAACTTTAATTAATACTACTTACTTTAGAGTTATTATAATTAAACCTTAATAAAATATAATATATTTCTTATATTAATAAAGCAATAGTAACTTAAATTTATAATACTATAAAGTAAAGTAATATAAAAAATATAAAAAAAAAGAAATAATATTATTAACTATACTTAAGCTATTTATAGTATAAATATTAACTTTTTAAAAGAACTAAATCTTATTAAGTCTAATTATATACTATAACTAATCTATATAAGCACTAGCTTTAAGCTATATAGTAATTATTTACTTTATTTTAAGTAAATATATATAAATAATAACCTTATTACTATAAAGGCTATAATATAGTTTTAACCTAATATTATAAAGCTTTAGCTTTATAATACTAAAAAAAATTAATTATTTTATAAAATAATTAATAGCTAAATTTTAGTTTATTATAAACCTAGCTATTTTAAAGAAACTTTAAAGTAGTTTTAAGTTAAGCTTATAATAAAACTAATATACTAAAAAAGTAACTTAAAATACTAAAAAAATACTATAATAATAAAGGGTATTTTATATTAAAAAGAACTAATAATATATAATTAATATAATATAAATATAGAACTAAGTTATTTATAATAAGTAGTATTATACTTAGTATATAGTAGTTAAGGCTATAATTATTTAATATAAAAACCTTTAAAAGCTTAAATATTAAGTATAGCTTTATAGTAGCTTACTATTAAAATAATAATAAATCCCCTTTCTTTTATAAAGTAAAGGTATAAAAGTTATAACTACCTAAATATACTAAAAAAAAGCTACTATCTTAGCTAAATACTTCTTTTTTTTTTTAAGCCTAATTTAATAATATACTAAATAACCTAAATAGCTACCTTAATACTACTATATTTCTAACTAAAAACTAATTTAAAGCTAATAAACTCTATAGTATTATAAAGAGCTTATTTAGCTAAAAAGCACTTAAACTTAATAAACTCTTAGTAAGCTACCTTAAAGTTAATAGTAAGCTATTAGTATAAACCCTTACTTACTTACTAAATATATATTACTATATTAGTTATTACCTAGCCTTATTTTAGTAAGTAAAAGTTATTATTTTCTATAAACTAGGCAAAACCTTAATAAAATAATAAAGAGTAAAGGCTTAGTATTTAATCTTACTTCTTAGTATAGTTAGTAAGGTTATAAAAGTAGTAATAGTAAGTTAGCTTACCCTTATAGCTAAATTAAATAAAGCGCTACCTAACCTATAAATAGGTAATAAAGTAAATTAGTCTATAAAAGTTATATTAAGTATATTAGTAGAATCCGTGTATATAGCATAGGACTATAGTAGTATTATATGGCTACTCTAGCTAAATATATTAGCAGCCTTTAACACTATTTACTATAGGTAGCTTGCTTATATCCTGTTCCATCTAGAAGGAGCTAATGATGTATTTATAATCTATCTAGGAATGCTCACACCACATAAAATGTATAGTATAGGCATATCTGGTAAGATGCCTAAGATATAAGGCTAAACTAGGGTATTATAGTCTATAGGTTCTAAAGAGATTAGGCTAAGAGGAACCTAGGAATCTTATAATATATAACACTACCCCTATAGCTAAATAATTAGCCTATACTAAATATAGGTAATATTTATTTATAAAGAAGTGTAATATAAAATATTAAATATATTAAAGGGTTTAAAAAAAATTTATATAAGGAAGGTTATGCTTTTAATAAAAGCTAATAAATTATAACTAAAGTTAATATATAAGTAATAGAAGTTATAGAGAAAATATATAAAAAAGGAGGGAAGAGAAAATATTAGAATATAATTAATAATGCCTAGGTAAAGGAAGCTTAGACTTTATAATTATATTAAATATATATATAAAGTTACTATATTTATTATACTTAAGGCCTTTAGTAAAGCTATTAATAATTATTTAATTAGTACTAACCTACTTAAGTTAAAAAAGGCTATTATAAATTCTCTATATAATCTATTTATATTATAAATTAATATACTTTATATAGCTATAATACTTCTTATTTAATATATTAGCCTTAGCATTCTAACTATTTATAAATAATAGTAATAGTTAGATTTAATTAAACCTAAAGTCCTTAATTAGTTAAGAGACCTAAGTTATAAAGAGCGCTATAGGTATAAGATTAAGGAATTTAGCCTTTATAGTGCTTAATATAACTATAAATTACTACTTTAAAGCCTAAAGAATAATGCTACTATTAATTATTATAATATAACTAATAGTAAAGCGCCTTATATTAAGATTATTACTATAAAAGGCATTACTATAGCTATAGACTTAGAAAGTATAATTAATAGTACCCTAATTATATATACTACTAAGAAGAACCCTTAGTTTCTTTATTTCTTAAAAATATCTCTAAAGGTATTTCTTTAGGTTTATATAAATTTACTTTAGGGCTAGATTTACTATACTAAGCTTATTTACTATATATATAATATTAGGTCTTATATATATTAAAAGCTAATTAAAGTAAATAATTTTATACTATTAATACTTTAAAGTTTTAATTATTAAAAGGTCTTTTTAATTTAAAGGAATCTTAAGCTTAGGAAGCTAAGGTATATAAGCTAGGGTTAGGCTAAAAGTATTATACTATTAAAAAATAGAATTAATATACTTTACCTAATAAAGTAAAATAATTTAGTAGTTATAATTTTATTTAAACTATATACTAAGGAATATTCTAACTATACTTAGTTATTTAAGCTTATATTATAATTTTAGTATATTAAGCACTAAATTTATAATAGCATTTAAGAAAGCTGCTATAATAATATTATTAATATAAAGAAGTAAGAAAATAAAGTTATTATAAGTAAAAATATATAGCTTACTAAAAAGGTATTTAAAACTATATTTAGAGAGCTTAGTAAATATATTATTAAGCTATTAAAAAGGGGATATTAGAAGATTATAAAGTATATAATTAAGGTAGTATATATATTCTAACCTATTTATATAGCTATAAGGTTGCTTTATAAAGACCTTAGATTTAGCTTTTATATTTAAAAAGGCATTAATAGCATTATACTACTACTACTTAAGATTAGAAATAGTAATAATTATATAAATAATATATAGAGAAACTAGGTATACTACTGCTATATAGAGATTCTAAGCATTAAAAACCTTAGAGTATTAGTTATTATAAATAACCTAGTAAGCCTTTAGAAAAGGTAGCCTATTAATAGAATATTTAATAGTATAAACCTATTTACTATTAAAAATAATAGTATTCTTTAGTATATATATAAGACTTTAGCTATTTTTTTATTATATTTTTTCTAATTTTTTAATCTTAGCTAGTTACTAAAAGGTTTAATAGTTAGGTAGCTTATATACCTTAAACTAATTTAATAAAATATATATCTTTATATTTACTATACTTACTACTTATACTATTATTATATAATATAAAGGGTTTATTAAATTATCTAAATTCTAGATATTATTATTATAATATATAAAATTTAATTGCTTAAGCTCTATAGAGCTATTAGGAAAAGCATATTGCACTATATATTATAATATATAAATAATCCTTATAAATACTACTATATAATAAGTATTTTATACTAAGCTAAGTAAAAGAGAACTTTTAGTTAACTAACTTTAAGCTTTAAGCCTATATATTCTTTACCCTATAGTTATTTAATACTTATTATATTTCTTCTTTTTAAAGTAAAAGAGTAACTTTACTTATAACTATCTTTAAAGACTTAGTAGTTATAATAATATTCTTTATATTAGCTAGGTTTAATATCTCTATATCTTTAATAAAGGGAATAGGCTTAAAAAATACCTTATTTTTATATTTATTAGGGTTAATAATAAGTTCCTTAAAAGGTTTAAATATAATAAATTACTCCTTATACTATAATTTTAATAGGTTCTTTAATATTATTATTATTAGTAGTTTAAATAAACTATAAAAAAAAGGGTCTTTAAAAGGAGTAGTTAACCTTTAGTATATTTAATTAAATAAAAGGTTATAATTTAGTATATTTTTAGTAGTATTATAACCTTAAGAGGCATTTATAGTATAAGGTAAAGTTAAGTATTATTAGCCTTTATTTTACTATATAGGGTTATCCTTAGCTATAGGATTTATATAAAGTAGGGTAATAATCCTCCTACTCTTTTCTTTAAATATAGAATTAACTAATTCTATAATAAATTTAGTTTTATTAAAGGTATTATAAAATATAATAGGGTTTTCTTAAAATTAAATATTTTATACCTTAATAATATAGCTTTCTTTTAATAGCTAAACCTTAAATAAGTAGTATTTATTACCTTTTATACCTATAAGGCACCCCTTTTTTCCTTTAAAGAGTATTTTCTATGCTTTAATATACCTTTTATTAGGAATATATATATAGGTAATATACCTCTAGGTATAAAGATTTTTTATAAATTAGTTATTTATAAGGCTAATTTTATTAAAAAGCGCTTATTATAGTAACTTTCTACTAAAAGTACTATTAGTTAGTAAAATATTTATAATCTTAGCTATATACTTTATAGTATAAGGCTAAAGTATATTAAAGAGTTTAGTATTAATTATTAATACTTAAGCTATATTTATAAGGGTTCTCCTAGCTTTTTTAATAATGCCTTAATAGGTAGAAATATAAAGAGCCTTAGTATAATAAATAATGCCTTTTTTATAGTAGTAACTTATAAACTTTTTACTTAAAAATTCTATAGTATTATTAGTATAAAAGCACTTAATAGTAAAGCTACTGCTTATATTTTTTATAGTAGTTTACTATACCTTTATAGCATTCTATAAATTCTTATAGCTTATAGTTAGAATAACTTAGTAAAACTAGGTAAAAATATTAATTATATATAGTATATAGTTCTTACTGCTAAATCCCTCTAGTTTATATATAATATAACTCTAGAAAATATGCCTAAAGAAGGCATTAATATTAAGTTATAGCTTATAATAAATAATTTAGTTAGCTTTTATAAAATAGTATACTTTATAGTAAAAATTATATAAAGAGATTAGATTAATTAATATACCTACTTCTTTATATATATAAAGTATTTAATCCTTCCCTATATACCTAAGCTACTTATATAAAAGGCTATATTCTATATTCTTTATAATAGCTTTAGTAAATAATACTATAAAGTTAAAATAAGGTTTTTTATTATATAGCTTAAGTATTATAATATTAAATGCCTAATAGAAAGAAGCTACTAATTATACTAAAGACTTTATAATTAGTTAGTTTATAAATTTATTTATAATAATACTAGCTTAATAAAGAAGGCCTAGAGAAATTATATTAACTTTTACTTTAAAAGTAAGCTATATATTTAATAGCTTAAGATAGCCTTTATTAATAGGTAACTTAACTATTCTAATACCTTTTATAGTAAGTAGCTAACTATTACTTATAATTATAGGTTTTATATTAATATTAGTATTTAAGTATATAAACTACTTTATAGAATTAAAGGTATAATTACTATATTTTATATTTAGAATATAGTTTTACCTTATAAGTTAGTTATAATTAGTAGTAGTAGTATAACTATTATTAATACTTATAGTTATGCTACTAAATATGCTTTCTACCTATATAATATTAAAAGAAGCTATGCTTTTTAGTATAAATACCTTTATTAAGTTTCTATTCTTATAAGCCTTTACCTAAGTAAGTTAAAGATTAGAATATAGTTTCTAGTATATATCTTTTATATATAAAGTGCGCCTAGCTAAGATTATATAGCTATATTTAAAAGTTATTCAGTCCTTTACTTTTTTTTTTTTTTATAAAAACCTTTTTATTAAGAAACTAGCTTTTTAATTCTTAGCTAGTTTATTTAACTTATATAAGAAATATTTTAATATCTTAGCCTTCTTTTAACCCTTAGAGCTATAACCTTAGATCTTCTATATTTAGTATATATTTAGTATAGCACCCTTTATTGCTTAAAGTATTTAAGTAATTTATATAATATTAGGTAAAGTTATAATATTATTAATCCTTTACTATAGATTTTAGTAATAGTTAAGCTAAGCTTTTATTAATAAGAACTCTAACCTCTTTAATTAAAAGAAACTATTAAGTAACTTAATAATAGTAATATTAGCTTAAAAGCTATAATTATTATAAATAAGCTATATTAGGTCTATTATATAGCCCCTATAGTTTTATTCTACTTTAAGAATGTTTTTCTATATATATATAAATAGAGTTTATTATACTAAATATATTAATAAAGTATATTTTTTATTAGTTATATTAAACTATAGAATTATACCTTTAAAGTAGCTAGTAAGGCTAAGAATATAAATATATATTTTAATAAAGATTTCCTACTCTTTAAAATTCTTAAAACTCTTTAGAGGTATAATTTATATAGATTTAGGTATTATATCTTTTATACTTAAAGATATATTTATATAATAACTCTAGTTAGCTTTATATAGCTATAGAGTTATATTATAATTATTTATTATAATAAGATTAATATATTATAAGGGCCTTTTATTAATAACCTTATTACTTAGTATTTAATACTAAAGAATTTCTAATTTAGTTAAATAGTTTATTAGTATAGGTAGTATACTATTTAGCTAAATTACTATATAGTTTATACCTATATAGAGATTATAAAGTTAAAGATTAGTAGGTTTCTAATAGGTATTTTCTATACTTTAATAATAAAGAGAGAAAAACCTATAGAGTTTTACCTAGTTATACCTTAGCTTAGTTAGTAAGCATTATTTTACTTTAGTTTACTATACCTAATAATTTATAATTCCTTATTTATTAGACTAGTGCCTAGGCAGTTCTAACTTATTTAGAATAATAGTCCTAGCTAGTAGTTAAAAAGTTATAATAAAAGCTCTCTTTTTTAGTTAAACACTATAAAAAATTATTATAATATTTATAGCTATAGTGTTTTATACTATAATAATAAGAGTTAATTCTATATACTTAAATGCAAAGGTTATGCATTTAAATCCGCTTATATATATATTTTTTTATAAAGGGAATTAGTAAAAGGCTAAATAATTATATAATTAACTAATTAAAAATAAAATAAAGGCTTCTAAATGCAAAGGCTATGTAATAGAGAGTATAGTTACTAATACTGCTTATTTTTTAGTGTGTTTAAAAAATACATATACTATATATAGTAAAACGCAATATAAATTAAAAAAATTATAATAAAGATAATAATAAAATATTTAAAAATCTAGAATATATAGGGCTTATAACCTATTATATCTAAAAGAAGCTAATAATGTATTTATAATCTATGTAGGAATGCTTACACCACACAAAATGTATAGTATAGGCATATCTAGCAAGATGCCTAAGATATAAGGCTAAACTAGGGCATTGCAGTCTACGGGTTCCGAAGAGATTAGGCTAAGAGGAACTTAGGAATCTCGCAATGCGTAACATATCCTTATTACTACTAGTATCCCTATTTAAATTATAGTATAGACCCACTCCTTTACTACTAAGTATACTACCTACCTCTTCTTTAATAATAAAATTACTAGCCCCCTACCTATTACTATAGAGGTACTATAGAGGTTCCTTATTTTCCCTATTCTCTTTTTACTTTATATTATACTATTATATACTAAGCTTTAAGTACTATAGTTTATATTAGTTATAGGCTTCTTTAATAATATAAACATTCTAGTATATAGTTATATAGTAAAAGAGATATAAAGCTACCTTAAGGCTATATAGGTAATTTACTAAGATTAGTCCTAGGAGTTAGGCCTTAAATTTAACCTAAAAAAGAGTAAACTTATATATTTTATAAAATACTATACTATAGTTATAACTTTAGTTTAACTTAATATTAATATAATATAGCTAGTTTAATTTATTTACATTCTAAGAGTTTAAATTTACTATAAACTATACTAAAAAGTATATTAAAGTTAAGTTAAAATAAAATTAATATAGTAATAGCTTATATTTATATTACTAGTAGTATTAATATAGAGTTATTTACTATAAAATATATGCTTATTATATATATAAGTAATTTAAAGTATTATTACTTATAGTATAGAATTATACTATATCCTTATAGTAATTAATAATAAAGTAAAAACAAATAGCTAAAGTATTTATTTTTAAGTAAACTAAATACTTAAAAATAATTACTAATACCTTTAAGGCTATACTATAAGCCCTTATTAAAACTAAGTTAGCTATAGCTTTAATTAACCTTTACTTTAATTATTACTTACTTTACTTTTATTATTAAATTAAAGCTAATAATATAGCTAATAAAATTTAAAATACCTATACTATAATAGTAGCTTAACTTTATTATAAATAAATATACTATAAATATAAATATTCTTTAAATCCTAATAACTACCTAAATTATATACTATTTTTAAATTAGCTCTTTAATTATTTTTTAAAACTATTCTTAATTAAAGCATTTACTTTAAAGTAAAAAAACTATTAATATTAAAAAAGGGCTACTATATAAGTATACTAAACTTAGGTTAAATATATAGTAATAAAGCTTAACTTTAACTTTACCTTTACTATTAAAATAGTTTATATTTACTTTAGCCTTATTTATAGTACTTATTTAAATATATATAAAATAAATTAAGCTTAATGCCTTTCTTTACTACTACTATATTTCTAAAGTAAATTTATTAATATATAGCTATTAAATTAATAATAAAGACTATTATTATATTTTACTTTTTTATAAAAACTTTAACTACCTTTACTTTATAAAAATAAGTATACTATTAATATATAATTAATATAAAATTAGAGAGGCCTTTAAAAAAATAAGCTAGTAGCTATACTTATAATATAGCTTATTTTAACTAAGTATATTCTTTAGTTTAAGCTTATATATAATTTATAAAAATAATAAACTAAAGATATTAAGAACTTAATATAATAAAGCACTTTATATAGTATAAAGGTAAAAATAATAAAAGGCTATAGTAATATTATAGTTAGCTTAAAATATTTTAATATATAAATTATATTAAATAAAAAATAAAAAATAATAGCTAAAATAATTTATTATAAGTATAGTATACTTATACTAGCCTTAACCCTACTTTTTCTTAATATTTTTCTTTTTCTTTTTCTTTACCCCCTTTTCCTTTTTATTAATATAGCCTTATATTATAATTAAGTAAAGCTTATAAATCTTTTATAAAATATTATTATACTTCTTTAATATATTAATAATATAGTAGGCCTATAGTAGTATTTTACCTTTAATTAAAATTAAGGCTAAAACTACTATAATACTATTAAATAGCTATATTACTACTATAGTAGCTATCCCTACCTTTTTTATAAGTTATTATATTTTTTCTTAAATAGTATTATACTCCTTAGCTTATCTTTAAGTTAGTATTATACTAGCACTATAATAATACTATAACTAAACTATAGTATACTTATATTAATAGGCTTTTTAAAAGTATAAAGGTTTTATATATTTATTACTTACTAAATAATCTTTTAGTATAATATAATATTTTAATTTAGCTATAATACTAATTCGCTACTAACTAGCTATTAATATAAATAAAGAGTAAAGTACTTATATTTAAATAGGTTTTTTTTACTTTTATATACTTAAAGTATATACTATTAGTATTTATATAAATTAAAAATAGTAGTAATATAGGTAAGGGGAGAGTATTAATTTTTAATATAATAGTATTTTTTTTTAATATCTTTAGCTTATATTAAATAAGCTTTATAAAGCTAATTCTTTAGCTAGCCTAGCTATACTATAAAATAGTAATAATAGTATATTAAATTAAAATTAGCACTTACCCCTAGTATAATAATTTTATTTATAAATAGTATCTTTATTAGTATTATAATTAGTTAAAGGTAGTAGTATAGTAGCATTACTATAATAAAAGGATTAGAGGTATACTTATAATAAAAGTAATTAATAAAAAAGAAAGAAAAAAAAGAAAAAGCTAAAAATAAAGAAAAAAAGGTAGCTTTTATAACTATTTCTTTTTTTTTTATATAACTAATAGTTAGCTAGTAATTAGTTTATTAATAATTAGCTATTAGCTAGTATAGCTAATACTATAAAGGTATAAAAGCTAATAAAAGGTTTTTAGTAAGAAGATAGTAGCTTAAAAAAATAATAAAGAACTAATATAATACTTAATAAAAGTTACTAAAGTAATTTATAATAATATATAAACTACCTCTAAAGGTAATCTATTACTTTACTATACCTTTACTAACTTACTTTAATTTTTATTTTATAATATATACTTTTTTATAATACTAGTTAAGTTTAGCTAGTAGTATATAATTATATATAGTTAAAACTAGCGTAAGGCCACTCTAGCTCTATAGTAGATATTATTATAGTTATATATAGGTTTTTCTCCCTTCTCTAGGGTTTTTTCTATATAGTTTTAGTAGTAGAGGTACTAGCTATTAGGCTTAGCCTAACTAGAGTATTAATAATAATAATAATAATAAAAGTATTAATTAATTATTAAAAAATTGTAAACTAATATAACTTATAAATTTAATATTATAGTTTTTATTATTAATTCTATATATAAATAAACTAATATTAATTAAAAGGCTAATATTATATTTATTTTCTTTTATTTTCTTTTTTTTAAAGGTAAGGGCTATTTGAGTTTTTATTATTATAAGTATTTACTTTATAGTTTTATTATAAAAAAATATATAATATTAGTATAGTATTTTAATTAATTATTAATTAAGTATTAAATAATTAAAAATTAATAATAATGTAAAATTACTTATTTTCAATATACTTAGCCTTATTTATTTATTTATTATCATACGCTAGCCAGCTTTAGCAATTTATACTTAGCTGTATCTAGAACCTCTGCTCCTTATGCTTTATTTAGTTACAGGAAAACCTTTATTAGGGTACTAATTAGCTAATTATATAATTACTTATATAATTTACTAATTATTAGTTGCCTAATAGGATAAAAAACCTAACTAAATATATGATTTTATTTACTTCTTAGAATCCTAGAATTCTAAGTCCAATTTCCTTCTATGAAAAGCTAGTTAAACAATTATACCCTAGTTACCCTATAGTTATTTTCTCTATTATTCCTGCTTTACAACCCTCATTACCCTATACCCGCTAATCCTAGCAATTACGGCTGTAACTAGCTCAGCATCTAAAGAGCTAGGGAGTAATTTTGCCCATTTATATAACGCAGAAGTGGCTAACCCGCGCTGCTTAGTAAGCTAGGATAAGTGGGGGGGCCAGACCCACTTTAGTCTTAGCTTACTGAGCTACTAATTAGCTAGAGAAGCCCCCACTTTTCTAGCCAATTAGAGTCCAGTTTTCCTTATTATTATGCGGCCCCCACTACACTAAGGAAAAACTGTGCCCCGTGCAGGAATCGAACCTGCAACCCCCCCACAATTCTTGCTTACGTAAGAAAAGTGACAAGGTTTTCCATGACGCTTTACCACTGCGCCACGGGGTATATACTTAGCCTTAGAATATAAAAATACTTTAAAATAAATTACCTTAATCTTTAAGTAATATATATTTTTAATATATACTTTAAAATTAAAAATATTAAAGTAAAATATCTTTTAATATATTCTTAATAAATTATTTAAAAAACTTTATAATATACTTTATATACTAAGCTATATAATTTATTACTTTATACTTAAAATCAATTAATTAATTAAAAATAAAGTAATAATTAATTAATACTTACTTATATTTTAAATAAATTAAGATTATTTTATTACTTTCTTTTATTATTAAATATAAGCTAGCTAAAATAATACTTTAAATATAAAGTAAACTTCTTAAAAGCATTACCTTTAATATAAAATATAATAAATTATTAATCAATTATTTAGTAATTCTAACTTATAATTTTTAGTAAACTTAAAGAGGTATAGTAAAAGGTAGAGAATAAGTATAGCTTAGGTATAGGGTATAGTAATAAGCTTACCTAAGAGTTAGTTATATATACGCGTAGAAAGAGTGGAGCAACTCTTAGGTAAGCTAGTTAAACAACCCTTATTTTATCTACCCCCTCCTTTTGCTACAGGCTTAATGGAAACTTCAAACGGCGGCTCACCCCTATCCTTTTTTGCCTTTTCGGACCACCCAACCACAACAATTAACGGTTTATAACAATAGTGGAGTCTAGCACAAGACTGGTATTTCGTCTCACATGCACATGGACAGGTTGCAGCGACAAGAAATAGTGTGTTGCAGAACTGTGTATCACTAAAAAGTCGGTTCGGACGTCGTTCGCTCGCATTGAGACGAAAATATCAGATAACTCCTCTTCTCCCAAAATAAACAGACACTATATTCCTAGGGTTTCATAGAAATAGGTCCTGAGCTTTTTGCCTTCGTTGGCTTCGAGAATCCAAGCGCTTCTTAGCAGCATTTGTGGTTCCCAACTTATCAGGAAACAACTCTCGTGCATTCGCCGAAGCGGCACCTTTGATGGCAATGCCATTTGAATCGCTTCGTCTCTGGTCTGCTGTCCCTCTTATACTGAAAACATTATCGGATTGGACCCGAGGAAGGTCGACTATCTTCGGCAAATCTGCGTCTCTCAGTCGAGCCGAACCGATGGATTCTTCAAGCTGGTCAAGCCTACACCGTTTCCCAGTTGCTCTGATTGGGAAAAGCTCTTTGCCGCTGTTGACAGTAGGCATGCGGTTTTTGATCAGTTTTGCAATATTCTTGTTCTGAAAACTGTCCGATATATCCATGTGCGCTTCATTTTCATTTTCTCGCCGTGGTGATGCTGACCTATGTCTCTCCGAGACTCGGCTTGTGAATAATTCTTTCCCACGGTTTACCGAGGCATAGAAATTTGCTGAGTTTTGGAGCAGTAATCTGTGAGGTGCGCCGCGCTGACGTGGTGCATCATCGTACATGCTGGCGTCGAAAATTTGATCATTACCTGAGGCACTTCCAAGTTGAATACCACTCTTCCAATGATCCAACTCTCTAACTCTATATTTCGACCGATCTTCGCATTGAATGTTTCGCCGATTTTCCGGGTCATGCTCGGGGTGCAAGAGGTAATATCGGCTACGTAGAGAAGCTCCTGCCAGTTTTTTGTCACTCTTGAGCGAAAGACGGACATGAAGCGAAATTTCTGGCTTGCCTTCAAAGGGCTTCGCCGGAAGACTTTCTCCTAATGTCAGAGCGCTAACATCAGTGATTTCAATCACGCTCAATGCAGTTATAGCGTCGCCAGCTGTGTGCTCATTGCCAAATACAAGGTTGGCCGATCCGTCGTCAATCCATTCGACCTTATCCACAGGTCCAAAATAAGCTTTGACATATGCTCTGATGTCGTCCGTGTGCAGGGTATCAACCCCGCTGATGTGGACTTTTGAAGGTACAACAATTTCTCTCCCGTCATAATCGTCTGCTTCGCCCTTAGGATGGTCGTCCTCCGCCACTTCTCCAGGCTCTTCCAGCTCGCCTAATTGCTTGAAAGCCGCCAATTTAGTTTGAATGCAACAAGAATGGAAGAAGGTTTCTTACTAGGATATCATCGCCGCGTGGTAGCTCATCTATCTGTAGGTCTACTGCGCCTTCGATGGCGTCCCCCATCTCAAAGTCCATGTCCATGATGTAAATAAGCTCAGTAACGTCTGTTATTTGAAACTTTATATAAAGATCGGGAGATTGAAGTCGCACAAAAGGAAGAGGAAAACGCAGAAATGGTGTTGGGGATGTAACTTCGAGGCGAACCACAAGTCTGTCTGAGAATGCTGTGTGTGTCAAGTTCCGCACGACGACGCACGCGAAATGTAGAAACAATCACCAATAGTGGTGCCCGTGACGCATCTGTGGAGCCAAGTGTTAGATCCAGAAGGAGCATGTGTATCCCTTTAGTGCCTATAAGGCTACATTCAGGTATCAACCCAGTTAGTCTACTAATAAAAGGGTACTTACTACACTACAGTAATTTATAGTCTAATGGAAGTTTTAATAATGCTTTAAGTTATAAAGAAATATATTATATTATAAGAAAGAAAATATATTTTATAAATCTTTACTAATAAGTTATTAAAGAAAAGTAAGGAATACCTAAGTATAGACTTATAGGCACTAAAGGGATAGGATGTCTGAAATAACCTTAAATAGGAAGCGTAGTATACTGAAATGTATAGATAAAATGATATTTTATTTATATTATATTAAAACTTAAATCAAAGACTAATAAAAAACTATATATTAATAAGCAGCCTTCTTTACCTTTAAGCTTGGGCGTTTAGTAGCTTATTAAGTAAAAAGGCCAAACAGCTATTTATATTTATTATTACCATAAACCTAAGTTATGCACAATATTTACTAATATTAATTAAGGACAGTTCTTGATTCATTAACTCTAGTTAGGCAAAGCCTAATAGCTAGTACCTTTGCTACTAAAACTATACAGAAATAACCCTAAAGTAAAGAGAAAAACTTACAGATACCTATCTTATTATTCAAAGGAAAGATATAGTAGCTTTACTTTAGTTTTAACTATATAAAAAGTTATACTATTTGGGAAGTAATTACTTATTTGCTAGTATATGATAGCTTGTTAAGAAAAGTAATATAGTTCTTATTAAAAAGTATTTATTTTGACTTTATATATAATATTTTCCTTAATTACTTGGTTTTATAAATTATAAATATAATCATTAATAAAAACTATTACTTTAAGAAGGCCTTAATATAAATATTAATAGTATATAGTTTAAATATTTATTACTTTCTGTTTATATTTTAATTAGAGATATAAAGTATACTATAGTGAGTAGAAGAAGTAAGTAGTATAAAGAATATAAAAGTATAAACTTATTATATTTATAATAAAAAAAGGTATTTAAATATATTACTTAAAAGCTTAAATAATAATAAAGATAAAACTTAAAAAAAGAGAAACTTTACTTACTTTACTTGATATTTAGATATTTTATATAGGCTTATAAAATACTTTAAGTTTTTATAATTTATAAAGATTATAAAAAGCTTAAAGATATTATAAAGCTTTATTATTTCTACTTTAAGGTAGAAAATAATACTAAGTAGTTCTTTATTATAAATTATATAGTTTTATTCTACTAGTAAAAAGTATTTATAGTAGTAAGTAATAGATTATAAGATTTTAGCTTTATTATATTAAATAAGGTATTCCTTAAGTATATTTAAAGGTATTTAATTTAGTACTATTTCCTTTTTAAGGTTTTATTATATAAGAATTAGTTATAAAATAAATACTTTTTCAAGGCATTTAAATGCTATTTTATACTTAATAAATTAAACAAAGAAAGTACCCTTTTTAGTAAATACTAAAAAAGAGCTAATAAGCTTTATAAAGTTAAATATAAACTCCTAATAAAAGTTTATAAAGCTTAGAAAACTATATACCCTTTAGACTTAAGTAGAAGCCTCTTAGTTCTTAATAGCCTTAACCTTAGTAGGGTTAGGGTAAATTACCTAGTTTATATATATAATAAACCTAAGATACTTAACCTTTAAAATATAAAAGGTATACTGTTTAATATTTAAATATAAGCTTACGTATTAAAGCTAAAATAAAATAATTTAGGTTATTTACATATACCTTTTATAAAAGCTATTGAAGTAAATAAGGGTATTGTTAAGGTAGGCTATTATATAAACTCTTAGTATATTACCTAGTATATTATAAATATATTACTAAAATATACTTAATATACTAGCTAATTTAAAGGGGTAAATAAGCTACTCAAAAAGGCTAAAATAAGTATAAAATACTATAAAATACTTATCTTTCTTTATTACTTATAAGTAATAAAAGGCTATATAAATATTTAACTTAATAAATTACTTAGCCCTAGCTAGGGAATATAATATTTTCTTTAGAAGAAAAAGGGGGTAATAAATTTAGTTTATAATCTTATTAAGAGTGAAATAGTTGTTATGGACTAGCCTAGATGGCTACTGCGATCTAGTGTTAATGAAGTTATTATTATCTATAAAGGGGAAGGGGAGACTACTATCCCCCTCCTCTATATATACGCTATATATATAGTGTGTGTCCTTAGGGTTTGCCCTATAGGTGCAATGGGTCTCCTTACGTGCCCCTCTCTTGCTCCACTAAGGATCCGAGCCGCCAGCTCGAATCCATCACAATAGTTAATATTAAAATACTATTCTTTTTTTATTTTTTTAATTAGTAACACTAGGGCTATAGCTAATGAAAATAAGGTATACATTTAGCCTTTATTTATAAATTCTATAATTTATATTCTAATTTTAAGTAGTTAGTTTTATAGTATAGGATATAATAAAGCCTAAGAAAAAGGTAGTAAATATTTATTATTATTTTTAAATAAGTAAATATAGTAATTAGTATATCTTTAATAAGGGAGTTAAGTATTAGTATTTTTCTTATAATATAAACCCTTAAAGTCCTAAAGCTTATATAAAAGCTATATTTATATATTATTGTTGAAAATAACAGGGTTATTTACAGGGGATTCCTCACTATTAGTGCTATAATCATAGCGCTCATAGAAGCATCTTATAGGGGGGCTTTGCTAGCTAGCAAAGCCGGTGCAAGCCAGCAAGCTTGCGCGCGCGCGCGCGCGCGCGCGCGCGCAGCACAACCACAGAAATCCGACCGAAGGTCACGTGCGTAGAGCTCGTAGCTGCGAGGTCCCCATAAATCTTTACTTTTTAACCTTTTCTGCCCTTCTATAACTATTCTAACAGCTATATAATTAGGCTAATAGCTATTAGGTATAGGGCTAACTTTAGATTAAATTTATAGGGTAACTAGTAAAGCTATAGAGAAATGGATTAAATAGGCTAACTAAGCTACTAAAGGCAGCTTAGTTAGCAAAGGTAGTTACTCTATAACGTTAATTTTTACTATTTTATATAATAAGGAGGAATTTATAAAGAATTTTAAGACTAGATTCTTTATTGCTAAATTTAGGGCTTTCTTTCTATATAATTATTTAAAAAATTAATTTTTAGGTTGCGCACATTGATTTTTACTAAGTTAACTAAATAGTAAGCATATTAGTAGCTAATTTATATAGCTATAAGTTTATTTTTTTATTTTTCTATATAAATAAATTTTATAAAAAATAAAAAGTAGCTTATAAAG
>SRPU01000007.1:0-65469 GCA_018360185.1 Claviceps lovelessii
ATCGACATTAGCCCTCCGGAGGCCCAACCTCGAGATGAAACGCAGGGAGAGAACGATTGTCCAGGCAAGCTACATCCTCCAACAAAAAAAATAAAATAAAACATCGCCTCAAAACACCATGCTCGCAGCCCCTTAAATCTCCCCAGTGCCCATCGACAATTCATACGTTCGCAGCAGCAAGCGAACCCAAGTTGGCTGTTCAAACACGTCCTCAATGCGGACCGCGTAGCCCTGTCGCTGCATATGAGCCGCCAGTTGACCAGCATTGTCGGCATCACCCCCCATCTCGAAAAATGTTGCTGCAGAGTCAGGGTCAGACTCATCGTCGCCAGGCACGGCGGGCAGGTTCAGCACGTCTCTCCACGCGGTGCCAAGAGCACGGCGTAGCTGCTCGGGACATTGGCGTAGGGTCTTGATCTGCTCGTGGGCGGGACGAGTATCCGTGTCGTGACGATCGTCGGCCGGCAGTGGTAGCAGAGGTGGTAGGTTCTGCATGTCGCGCGGGGACATGATGCGCGCGTCGATGCCGCGGTAGAAGAGCTTGACGGTGTCGACCAGGTCGGACGCCAGTTGGTGTGCCAGCGGGTGGGAGATGACATTGTGCGTGAAGGCCATGTGGATTTCCGTGCTGGTTGGGCCGGGCGTCGACGTGATGTAGACCTCGACGCTGTCGACGTCGCCCGTGGACAGATCAGCAGTGTCGAAATCGACGGTCGAGGTTTCGTCGCCATCGGGACGGCGCTGGTAGTTTTGGTGCACGAGGACGGAACTGAAATAGGCCCACGTCGGCCAGCTGGTGCAGCGGCGGATGATGTCTCGGGAGCCCATGGTCTCGAATGGCAGGGCGTCCAGCTGCTGGCGATGGACCGCGGCGATCAAGTCTCTGACGGACCATTGATTCTGGAAAACGATGCGCGCCGGCACGATGTTCACGCAGGAGCCGAAAACCCCTTGCGTGCCTGGCTGGTTCCGACCGTGGACCAGGCTGCCAAAGACCACATCGTCGGTTGCCGAATATCTTGCGAGCACGTATGCCCACGCCGCCTTCAGAACGGTCGCAAAGGTAAAGTCACCGGATCGTAGGTCAGATGCCGGTATGGTGTTGACAATGGTCGGCCCCAGGCCGTATGCCAGACGATGTGTGGTCTGGCACTTGATGGTCGTCCGGACGCTTCCGTGCAGCATCTTCTGCCAATACTCTGTTGCTCTTTTCCGGTCCAAAAGCGACAGCGTCTTCATGTAGCGCGAAAAGCCCAGCTCTGCGTCGCCGGGATGCGCATGAGGTTGACGGGACGAAAAGACATCTTCCCATATCGCCCACATCGTGCCAAGCGCCGTTCCGTCATACTGGGCGTGAGAGAGACGTATCACGACACGATACGTTTGCTCTCTTGTTTGGCGGATAACGGAAATCTTCGAAACCGGCTGTCCGAAACACAGACTCTGCAGCAGGTCCTGCTTCTTGAGCTTCAAGGTATACTCGTCCAGGCTGTCCGTCGCGGTTTCGAACAGACCAATATCGACATCTGCATGTGTGAGCACGGCCTGCAGGAACACATCTTTGTAGGCGAGGAAGACGGCTCTCATCATGTCAAGACGTTCGACAAGGCTCGCGCAAGCGTCGCGCAGCCGGTGCCACTCGAATTGGTCATCACGGTCCAGCGTATGGTAATAGACCGCACTGCGGGCTTGTGTATATGTCCCGAGAAGATACCGGGCCTGTTGGTCAGTGACTGGGAGAACATCCTGAACATTGTCCATCGAGATGCCATGATCGGCCAATATCTCCTCCACTTCAGGTCGACTTCCCGCTGGCAACAGGGAAAATTTCTGGTACTCGACTGCAGAGGCAGCAGATCCGTCATCGTGCCTTTCGACACGGAGGGACATTTCGGAGAGGATCGGACACATCAGAATATCCGCCACGGTAATGTGGAGGCCCCGATCTCGGGCTCGCTTCGAAAGCCTCATGGCCTGAATGGAGTCGCCGCCAATGCCGAGAAAGCTATCATCTGCATACAGAGATTCGGCATCGACGCCGAGAGTGGAGGCCCAGAGTTCCTGCAGGCAGACTTCCATCGCTGTCGACGGCAGTCGGCGCTCTGCCTGTGTCGGAGTGGAATTCTTGAGCTGCGATACAGTCAGCTCTGCGCCCATTGCCCGCAGTTGCTTACGATCCAACTTTCCGGTGGGAGAAATCGGCATCTTGTCAACCATGACGTAGGCCGCGGGCACCATGTAGGCTGGAACCCGCGAAGCAAGACGATCGTTGAGCCCGGCTGTCAAGGAGTTCGGATCTGAGCGGCCACCGCCCGGCTTGCCAGAAGACTGTATAAAGGCCACCAGTATCGGCTTGCCATGATCCCGCGGCGTAATCACCTCTGCTGCCAGCCGAACTGCTGATCCGCCGTCGAGACTCGACACAAGGTTGGCCTCCACATCGCCGAGTTCCAACCGTTGGCCGTTGATCTTGACCTGACTATCCTTGCGGCCAACAAACATCAGCCGGCCGTCTGTTTCGTACCGGACAAGGTCACCGGTTTTGTACACGCGCCCACTGCGGCCCGGGCAAGCCGGCCCTCCGAGAAGCAGCCAGGCCGGATCTTGAACAAACGCGGCTGCCGTCTTTTCCGCATCGCCAAAGTAGCCAGACCCGACGATGGGCCCTTCCAAGACCAATTCTCCGACGGCGCCAACCGGGACAAGCTTGTGATGGTTTGATGGATCGACAAGCCAAGTACACGCGCCGACTCCGCGACCAATGCTGGCCGCAGGGACAGAGAGGCAAGAGTCGACGCCCTCATCCAGCTGGGCCAGGGTCGCCTTCACGGTGCACTCGGCCGGTCCGTACATGTTCAGTACCCGAGCCTGCTTTGACCACCGCGCAGCTTGATGACTGGTCAACGCCTCGCCAGCAAACACGACGGTCTCGACGCTCCGCAGCTCTGATGGTTGCAGTGTGCTGGCAACGGACGGTGTAATGTCGACAAAGTTTGCCTCGAGAGACCGAATCGAACTAGCAATGTTTTCGAGAGAGTCATGGTGCGACGGAATACAGAGACAGCCACCTGCGGCAAGGGTATGGATGAAATTCGACCAGCTAATGTCGAAAGCGTACTTTGCAAGGTCATATACGCGTGAAGACTTGCGGAAACCAGTCATGGCTTGTTGGTGGTGGATGGCACTACTGAAGTTCGAATGCGTGACTGTTGCGCCTTTCGGAACGCCGGTGCTGCCTGATGTAAACACAAGATATAGCTTGTTTGACGGCCATACTCTGGGGAGTGCCTGCGGATCTCCATGAGCAAATGTGTCTTGGTTCTCATCACCCAAAACCAGTATTGGTCGGTCAGTCAATGCCTCGGCGAGGTGCCGACTCGACGAGGACGAAAGCACAAGTGACGGGTCAACCTGTCGCACGATACTGCGTAACCGGTCTTCAGGCAATGTCGTATCCAGGGCGACTGATGCTCCGCCCGCCTTCATCACGGCGAGCATCGCCACGGGCATCCAGCGCGACTTTTCGAAGCAAACCGGCACGATGACATCAGGGCCGACACCAAGGCCGACGAGGCGGCAAGCAACGCGTGTGGCGACAGAGTCGAGTTCCTGATATGTCCATTCCCCATCCCACGCGCAGACTGCCAAAGAGTTAGGCTGCTCATGAGCAGATTCCGCAATGAGATGGTGCACGACGCGGTCAACGGACTTGGGCACCGTAGCGTTCCATCGCCAAATCTCCGTCAAGTCTGCGGGGCTTACAACATCGACATCGCTCAACCTGATCTGTGACTTGTTCGGATCGCACAACTGGCGCAGGATCACGTCAAGCTGGCACGCGAGGTTCTCGACTCGCATCCTGCTGATGACCCGGGAGTCGAATCTGAAGCGAAGCAAGGCGCCTGCCTTCTCGAGATCGCACTCCAGAGTGATGGCGTGTGTGTCGAAACCCGCAAATGAATCCTCTGTGATTCCATCTGCATCTAGACTGTCTTGCTCCTCGGTATCGACAAAGAGAAAGCTTGAGGAGTTGCCCGGTTCCTCAACCGGATGGATAAGTAGCAACGTTTGAAAGTCACAAGCTTGCTTGGCAGCTGCACTTATTGTGCGAATGCGCTGCAGACCGGTTTGTTCGAATGCCGTTGCGTCGATGGCTTGGGCTTGAACCTGCTGCAGAAACCCGTGGATGGTTTGCTGTTGATCAAGCGTTACCCTGACTGGCATCGTAGCAATGGTTGGGCCAGTCATGCTCTCGATTCCGGGAACTGGTGCCTGTCGACCAGTGACTGTCGCACCAAACAGTGCTTCGGAATCGTGGGAATACGCGGCGATAAGAATGGAAAGAGCTGCGCGTATAGCGGTAGAAGGGGTGATATCCGTCCTTGGCCACGCCAGGTGCTCGATGTGGTGCGATACTCCTGTGTCGGAACGTGGCCGGTGCTCCGACGAAGGGAGTAATGGAAACGGCTGGGAATGCATTTGGCCAAACTGTGACGCCCAGAACCGTTCCGCATGACCTGCATTCATGCTGACAATGAATCTGACAAAGTCCTGGAACGGCGGCGGCGCTGGCAAGACATCTCCATTGTAAGCCCTCTCGAGTCTCTGGAGAACCAGTGGCATCGACCATCCGTCGTAGAGGGCATGGTGCACCGTCCAAAAGAAGGAATGCTGTTTGTGGGCGTCACGCGTGATGGCATATCGCATGAGAGGGGTGCCTAGGCCCATGCCCAGCTTCCGGTCTGCCTCTTGATAGTCCAGGGTGCTTGGAATAGGGTTTGGCCATGCCGCGGGCTCTTCTGCGATAACCAACTGGACAAGTCCCCGAGTGTCAAGATCGACGATGCGTGTTCGTAGAATGGGTGTTGTCGCAACAACATGCTCCCAGGCGCGCCGAAACCGAGGAATGTCGACGTTAGCTTGGAGTCGGAAGGCATTTTGTGCTACGTAGTCCCCGGATCGTCTTGATGTGAGGGCCAAAAGGCCTTCCTGCAAGGGTGTGCACGGGAACGCGTCTTGTATGAGCGCCGCGCCGATGTCACAAAGCTGGGCAGCCCGGGCTTGTACATCTGAAACTTCAAGCTTGCCAGGCAGCAATGAAAATGGAGTAGCCGACCCATGCAGATGTCCGGGTGCCTTGTAGGCAACTCGAGCAAGGTCCCCCAAGCACGGATGACGAAAGACATCCGCAACTGTGAGAGAGAGACCACGTTCGCGAGCCAGAGCGGCAAGCTTCATGGCGCCAATAGAGTCCCCCCCGATACGCAAAAAGCTGTCATTGGAACCAATGGTCTCTTGCGGCGTGCCGAGAACAGTAGACCAGAGTTCTTGAAGATGTGTCTCCGCGGGCGTCCTCGGTGCGACTCTTTCCGCTTGTGCTTGACCATGAGCCATGAGTTCGGCTCGCGTAAGCTGTTCGGCCATGGTACGTAGTGCTCGTCGGTCCGTCTTGCCAGAGGCATTCATTGGTATGTTTCGAAGCAATATGTAGGCCAGAGGTATCATATACGCGGGTAACTTGAGCGCGAGTCTGTCAGCCAGTCCGTCGAGGATCTTATCCAAATCCGCAGACGCCTGCTTGACGCACAAAAAAGCTATCAAGACACGTTTATCGCTGTCCTTTGGCTTGACCACTTCCGCAACGACGTGAACATCTTCGGACGCCGTGATCGTAGCGCCAACATAAAATTCGACATCACCCAGCTCTAACCGTTGACCATTGATTTTCACCTGGTCATCTTTCCGGCCGATAAAGACCAGGTTGCCGTTGGCCTGGTAGCGCACAAGATCGCCAGTCCTGTACAGGCGACCTTGCCGTCCGGAATGAGTTGCCGATCCACGCAGTAACCAAGAAGGATTCTCAACAAAACACGCGGCGGTCCTCTCTGGGTCATCCAAGTATCCAGGGCCGACAAGTGGCCCCTCGATGAATAATTCCCCAGTGCTTCCAATAGGGGCAAGAGAATCACCCGTCGCGCTCACAACCCACGTGTTCGCCCCGAATCCACGGCCAATACTGGCCACTCTCCCAGCAGCTGGGTCCATGGATGCCACGGTCGTCGTAGGAGTGCATTCACACGGGCCGTATGCGTTTTTGACACTGACCACACTGGACAAATGCTCGGCCAATGTAGGGGAAAGACTCTCGCCTCCTAGGATCAATGTGCTCAGGCCCTTCACCGTACCGAGAGGCAGAAGCTGAGCCGCCGATGGAGTCAGGTCTACTCGGGTGACACCATACCTCTCTAGTGAGGAAGCCAAGTCGTTCTGCCGTTCGAAATCAGAAGGCGTACAGAGGCAAGCACCACACTCCAGGGCACCAAGTATATTCTGCCACGACACGTCAAATGCATATGACGCGAAATCGTATATGCGGGCCCCGGCCTCGAAGACCAGTGCATGACGTTGATGGTGCAAGGCGCTCGCAAAGTTGGAGTGACTGACCATAACACCCTTGGGCGTTCCGGTACTGCCAGAAGTAAAGACAACATAGAGGTTATTGCAGGGCTTGACGTTTGACAAGGCCGTGACCGTGGCAGGGACCGGTTCCAGACGAGCTGCACTTGCCTCATCAACCAAGAAGATGGGCCCGTCCGTAAGGCGCTTTGCCATGTCCCCATTAGACAATGACGAAAGAAGAATCGCGTGCCTGACTTGCTGTAGGATGATGCGTAACCGCTCTTCCGGGAGGGACGAGTCCAAAGGAACGCTTGTGCCTCCGGCCTTCATGACGGCGAGCATCGCCACGGGCGTCCATCGACTCTTTTCGAAACAGAGGGGAACAACTGTTCCGGTGCCGACGCCAAGCCCTACAAGTTTATAAGCGAACTTTGTTGAGACGACGTCTAGTTCCTGATAACTCCAACTGCCATCCCAAGCGCAGATGGCCGGGGAAGTAGGAAACTGACGCGCCGTTTTTGCGATCATATCATGTACGAGGACCTCTACCGTGTCGGGCACGACATCATTCCAGTTCCAAATTTGCTCAAGATCTTCGTGGCTGACTGTCTCAATTGTGGCCAAACTGTCCGAAAGTGTTTTGTCGCCGACCATTGAAGCAATGGTAGAGTTCAGGATTGAAAGGACGCTTCTGGCTTGGACAGGTGTCAAATGGGTCGTGCGATACTCAAGAGAAAGTGTCAATTGGCATTTCCCGTAACTTATGTCGAAAGAAACATCGTACTGAGTTAATGGATAAGTATATGCTTTCAAACATTTCGTATTTCTACAAATGGGAAATGGGGGTTATGATCTTACTTCAGTGGGATCTTCATGATCCATGTCAACAAAGATTAAGTCTCCGATATTAATGTCCTTTGCCTGGTCGGTTTCGTCTTTTTGGAACGATACAATCGTATTGAATAACGGAATTTCAGAAGAGAATTGAAGGTTATGCTGTATATCGGCTAACGAGCAATGCTGATAGTCAAGATCCTCTAATACTTGATCGTGTAGCTTCTGGACGAACTGTTGAGAAGGTAATGTGCGAGACACATTAGCTCGACAGACTAACATGTTGGCGTAGGCATTAATCGACTGTTCAATGCCTTCCACCGGTATGTCACGGCCTAGAGCAAGATATCCAAAGCAGACTGAACTATTGCCTGTGTAAACGGAAAGCAATAGCGCCCATGCGCTCTGGAATATGCTCGCCGGAGTAACAGATTGAGATTTACAGAACTTCTGAATAGATTCAAAGTCATTGCCAGTGAGGTCGACACTGGCAGTGGCAGTAGCAACGCCGTTGCCGGAAGCGGACACACCTGAGATCCGCGGGAAGTGGCATTGTTCGGCTCCAGCCAGCTTCCTCTTCCAATATGCCGTCCTTTTGGCCACAGGATTGACCTGAAGAGCCCGAACAACGTTGCGATTTGTCTCCAATAGCGTGTTTGTGTCGAGACATCGGCTGTAGGCTTTTGACCAGTCACCCAAGAGAATGGAAGTCGAAGCACCATCGACAATGGTGTGGCTCATTTCAATCTGGCAGATGATTATGTCGTCTTCTCCAGTCCTGCAGAGAACCAGACGGTGAGGCGGCTTGAGTTGTTGATAGTCAACTGGAGGTAATTTCCGGATTAGGGTTACAGCCGCTGTCTTGTCCCGAGCTTCTAGTACAACCACTTCTCCTTGATAGGAATCAAGTATAACCTGCGAAAAGGCCGCATTCTTTTCGACGCCTCCAACAAAAACGCTACGAAGCGCCGGGTGCCGCGCAATAACCGCCTGCCACGCCACGACTAATTGGTTAACATCAAGTGGCCGCTGCCCGAGATGATGTCTCATCTCGTAAGTGAGCAACGTCTTGTAGGCGTCGGGATGCCGAATCTGGCTGAGCAGCATGCCCTCTACCATGGGCAAGCAAGGATAGACATCAATGATGGTAGATGCATTTTCAGACATGATGGCAGGAAGGATATGGTTTTGCAGCTTATCCAATTGCTGATAGTCTATGCTCAGAAACTCATAATCGACGACTGTAGGTGTGGGATCAAGCGCCGATAGAGAGCTACAAATGTTCTGCATCGATGCAGCGACCTGCGCCATCCAGTCTCTGATGAGGTTCTGGTGACTGATGAATTTGTTCCAGGAAAAGGTGAACCTTGTTAGGCCGCCTTCAACGGACACATTGATGCTGAAAAGAGCTGACGCAGGCAGGCTGGAGCCGACGTCGAATATGTCGTCAAACACGATATTTTCAAACAAGGCCTTGTCGGACTCTAGCTGTTGAAACTGGCCGTGGTAGTTGAAGAGCACCTCCATGACTGTGTCGTGAGACTCAAAGGCTTTGATGCCCTGGGAATTTAGATACCTAGACGCAAAGTACGTCCAGCCATTTGAAAGAAGTTGTCTTCTTATATCCTTGACGACTCTTGGAATGTTGCTGCTTGTGTGGTCGCGTGATATGTGCATCGGTGCCATCGTTGTGAACCAGCCAACGGTGCGGGAAATGTCAATATCAGGAGCCCATGGCTCGCGACCGTGTCCCTCGTTAAATATTGTAAGACCCTGTCGTGTTGAAAAAGTGCGAAAGAATGCATCCCAGACCGATGCAAGAATCAGATCGACTGGCTCGGTGTTAAATGCTCTATTGGCCTCCTTGAGCAAAATCGAAGTTGTCGCCCTATCAACATCGAATGAATGCTCCAAGTGATCATTAAACGTGTTGGGTGTGGCTGAAGTGTAGTTCCAAAAACCGAGATCGTGCTGAATGGAGCTAGATAATACCTTCTCGGGCAAGAAACTCGACGACTGTGCCTCCTGCGATTGGAGGTTCTGCCAAGTCTGGAAAGGCAGTTCTGCGAGGGTACTGCCGCCACAGAGAAGGTTCTCCAAGTCGTCCAATATGATACGCCACGATACTAAATCCACAACAAGATGATGAGCTATAAGCGCTAGAAATTGCTCACCCGATGGCAGTGAAAACAAATCAGCGCTAAAGACCAGACCCCGCTCGATATCCAGCTGCTGGTGTCGTTGAGTGATGATCGACTTGACATCGGCCAGCGAATCAATGTCGCAAGACGTGAATTGGTATAAAGCATCTCCAGGATTGGGAACCGACTGCGTCCAAGTTTTGGTTCTCGTATTCAGCCGGAACTGTGCCCTGAGCATAGAGTGCTGTTGCACGATATGACCAATGGCTGTAGCCACCTTGTCTGAGAGTACGTGACGTTTGACTCGGACATAGAATGCCTGGTTGCAGTAATAGTCCGCGGTGTTCACTTTGCCCGATGGCAATTGGGCAAAGAACCACTGTTGAATTGGTGATAAGCTGAACTCTTGACCGAAATCTTCCTTATAAGACAATGTTGGAGCCCCTTTGGTAACGCTTGCAGAAGCAGCGGCGTCCGCCAGCTTCTTGGCTCGAAGCAGGGAGGCAACCGAGACCACAATGCCAGCTGCGCGGCAGTATGGACTTACTTGCATAGCGGAGATGGAGTCACCACCATTGGCAATAAACGAGCGCTGCATATTGATAGAGTTGGGTAGGACGTTGAGAACGTGGCTACAAGCGTCCCGAATCACTGTTTCTGACATTGTACTCGGCTTAGACGATAGCGACCCAGAAATGGAGATTCTGGCACATGTTTCCTCATCAAGATTGCAGAGCCAGGCCTCGAGGCGCTTGCGGTCTAACGCGCCGGAGCGGGAGACGGGCATATTCCTCAGTGGAACCCAGACTACTGGAACCATATACGCGGGCATTGAGTTATCCAATTCGGCCTGTAGAACATGTATGCAATCCTGCACCTCGACGATCTTGTCTCTAGATATGAGCTGCAGCGCAGTCTGTTCAGAATCTGCAGCGCCGTCATTCTCGGAAAATCCATCGAGACTGAATACGCCGACGAGTTTGTCGACGTAGCGCCCAGACTTGGGCTTCAAACAAGCAGCATCCTGTACCGAAGAAGCTCGCCTCATGTGATGCTCAACTTCTTCAAGTTCCACTTGTGGCTCGTGAATCTTGGCCTGGTCCTCTTTGCGAGCGATGAATTTCAGGTTTCCATCCTTGTTGTAACGTACGAGATCGCCAGTTTTAAACAATCGGCCTGTACGGCCAGGGTGTTTTGGATCACCACTTCCTTGAACGAGCCAACGTGGACTGTCAAGAATTGCAGCGCTGATCTTCTCTTTGCCATCCAGGTATCCGGCGCCGATTAGTGGTCCTTCCAAAACAAGTTCGCCGATGCCACCGACTGGTGCAAGTGTTTGGCCATCTCGCATATCAGTAATCCATGTATTCATACCGACGCCCTTTCCGATTCTGGGATCATCTGCTTCCTCGACACAAACGGTACCCACGGTAGCCACCGGAGTGCATTCAGACAAGCCATAAGTAAACTTCAGGTCCACTAAACGAGCCAGGCGCTTCGCATGATACGACGAAAGGTGTTCGCCGCCAACGATTAAGGTTTGCAATGACTTGACAATGTCATCCGGGAGAGTGGCGGCAACTGACGGAGTGATATCGAGAATGGTCGATTTCCAATGCAAGACTGATAGGCCAGGAGACTGTTCGTGTTCAGATCGAGAAGGGACACAGAGACAGGCGCCACTAATAAAGGTGTACGCGAAGACCTTCCAGGCTATTTGTGAAGCGTAGGACATGAAGTCATAGACCCTTGATCCAGCATGATACCCTTGAATACCGTACTGGTATTTTGCGGCGGTGCTAATGTGGGTATGCGTCAGAACCACGCATTTTGGAGGACCGGTAGAACCTGGAGAAAAGATGAGGCAGGCTATGGCTGATGCTTGGAGTCTGGGCAGAGGTGAGTGATGTATTTGGGTCAGCGACCCTACCAGGCTACTGTTGACAACAAGAACTGGTCCATTGGTAAGCTTTTCTACAAGAGGCTTCGTCGCATCCGATAAGAGTAGTAGCTTGGGCTTGCATTGTTCCATGGTGCGAAGAAGAACATGCTCGGGCTGAGACGAATCCATCAGGGTAACAACTCCCCCCATCTTGAGCACCGCAAGTATGGCCACCGGAACCCAGCGCGAGCGTTGAAAGTATAAGGCGACTACATCGCCCTCATGGATGCCGAGATGGGCCAGATGCTGAGCTATTTGCGTCGAATGCTTATCTAGTTCCTCGTATGTCCAGTCACCATCCCAGGCATTGACAGCGATTTTTTCTGGCTGTTTCCTTGCCACGTTTGCTATGGAATCATGAAGACATGTAGTTATGCTCTCAGGAACCTCCGAGTTCCACTGCCATATATCCTGCAAGTCTGACTTGCTGATCGTGTCGATGCTGCGCAAGGTGCCATCATCGCTCTGCCAATGCTCATCGCTCACAAGATTCGTGACAATGGTCTTTAAAGAGGTCAAAATGCGATGACATTGGTCATTTGTGAAGCGCGAAGGATGACAGTTGATGAACAGCCTTGCTAAATCGACACCCCATGTGATGCTGATTGCCACGTCATACTCGGTGGGGTCATCTCCGTCTGCTTCGACAAAGTCAATTTCTTCACTGACGGGACCTTCTAGTTGTTCAATTTCCTTTTGAAATGACATGATTGTATTGAACAATTGCTGTCCCGAGGTAACGCCCAGGTCATGCTGGATATCAGCTAGAGAGCAGTGCTGGTGTCCCAAATCCTCCAGGACCTGATGATGGAGGTATTGCACAAAACGGTGCTTTTTCCAGTCTCGAGAGATGTCCGCGCGACAAACCATGATATTGGCAAATGCACCGACGGCCTCCTCAATTCCGGCGATGGGAAGGTCTCTACCGGAAGCAATGTAGCCGAAGCAAACACTATCACTGCCAGTATATGTTGCCAAAGTAAGTGCCCATGCGGCGTGGAATAGACTTGAGGGTGTAATTGACTGGGACGCGCAGAATCTTTGCAAAGAAGCGAATAGTGTGCCGTCGAGGTCGACAGTCGACCATGATACGGCCTCACAAGGCGCCCGGATCGTGTCCAAAGCAGGAAAAAAGGAAGGTTGAAGGCCAGCTAACTTCTTTTTCCAGTAAAGCTTCTTCTTGCCTGCATCTCCGGCGTCGACCAAGGCTCTGGCAAACTCACGACAAGTTTCGTTCAAACTGTCTTTTCTTACCATACCCTTGTAGGCATGTGCCCAATCATCAACCAAAATTCCCGTGGATGCACCATCGGTGATAGTGTGGCTCATCTCGACTTGACAAATAATGGCCCCTGTATCTAGAATTTGGCAAAGCGTAAGACGATGTGGGGGCTTGAGTTGCTGGTAGTTGACCTTCGGAAGAGTTTGCAGCAACGCCTGCGCAGAGTGTAAGGTATCGCTCACTAGCACCACAACTTCACCATAATGTGCTTCCAGGACGACCTGATTGAATGTAAAGTTGGGGTCCAGACTTCCAATAAAGACACTTCGCAGAGAAGGATGACGGGATATCGTATCATGCCAAGCAGCTTGCAGCTTCGTTACGCTGATAACATGATTTCCGCGCGGCCTGACCTCATAAATTTGAGATGTTTCGTATAGTCCGATTTCTTTGCTTTGGCTGAGTAGAATCCCTTCGACCATTGGTGAACAGGGATAAATGTCCTGTACTGTCGACTGATTCAGCTGCTCGATTTCAGGAATTATGCAGCTTTGAAGATTATCCAAACCAGCGTAGTCCAAGTTCAAGAACTCGAAGTCAACGAGCGTTTTCTGACCTGACCTAGACACAAGAGTCTCACAGATGGACTGCAAAGAAGGTCCAATCTGTTCAATCCACTTTATAATAAGATCTTGATGGGAGATATGACGATTCCAATCAAAGGAGACATGAGTCAGCCCATGCTCAATCGACATGTTAACATTGAATAATGACGATGTGGGCAGTTCAGGTCCTATGTCAGAGACACCCTGGAGCTCGATGCTACTGAAGAATGAATCCTTCCGCTCGAGCTGCTGAAATTGTCCATGATAGTTGAAACTCATCTCCATGACGGAATTATGGGAGCCAAAGGCATCAATCCCTTCGCTGTTCAAATACCGAGAAGAAAAGTACACCCATCCATTGGCAGGCAGCTTCCTTCTTGCATCTTTGATACGTCTCACAAGATTAATGCGATCATTCCTATCATCTCGCGACATGTTTATCGGGCTCATTGTAGTAAACCAGCCGACAGTTCTGGATATGTCAATGTCTGCGCTCCAGGATTCACGGCCGTGACTCTCATTAAAAATTGTTAGACTCTGCCGAGAAAATGTATTAAAAAATGCGTCCCATACTGCTGATAGCAGGAGGTCAACTGGCTCCGTGTTAAAGGCATGGTTTGCATCCCTTAAAGCGAGAGCCGTAGTTTTCTGATCGATCGTGAAGGATTTGTTGATGTGATCATGTGTTGCATTGGGGGTCCAAGGTTTGAAGCTCCAAAAGGCGAGGTCATTGTTCACACCATCTGTAGATAAAACATTGCGTGGATGAACCCTGGATGACTTGGCCTCTTGATGCTGAAGGCTGTTCCAAATCTGGAATGGAAGGCTTTCCATTAAAGTTCCTCCAGTAAGTAGAGTCTCAAGATCGTCTAGAAGAATTCGCCATGAGACAAGATCAATTACTAGATGATGTGCAATGAGAACGAGATACTGTTCACCAGAGGGGAATGCGCAAAAATCAGCAGAAAACACAAGACCGCGTTCGAAATCGAGACTCTGCTGTCGCCGAGAGGCTAAAGCCTGCAACTCATTCATCGAATTCAAGCTTGAAGATTTGAAGTGGTATGTGGCCCTCGCCATTTCTGGGACAAGTTGTGTCCACTTGTCGTCCTGTCGCCGAAAGCGTGCACGAAGCATTGAGTGCTGCTCAATAACCTTTGAAACAGCATGAGTGATATCACTACCAGAAACTGGTCGGTTGATTCGTACACAAAATGATTGGTTGCAATAGTGACTTGGAGTGTTGACAAGGTGAGTGGGTATTTGATCAAAGAACCATTGCTGGATTGGGGAAAGGGGGAAAGTTCTGCCAAAGTCCTCGATTCGTGGGAAAGTTGAATGGGTATTTGCAGATGACAGCTTTGCTACTTCAGCTAAAGACTTCGCCTTGAGTAAGCTGGCAACCGAAAAGATGACATTTTCGGCACGGCATTGCGGGCTTAATCGCATCGCTGAGATGGAGTCACCACCATTGGCCACAAACGAGCGTCCGATATTGACCTGAGAGGCTTGTACATTCAAAACCCGAGAACACGCATCTACGAGAACGCGCTCGGGCTGTGTCTGTGGATCCCGGCAAACAGCATTATCGTCGAGTTCAGACAGCCTTGCAAGCAGAGTCTCATCCATGCCACAAAGCCAAGCCTCAAGCTGCTTGCGATTCAATTTTCCAGATGCATTAAGCGGAATATTCTTCACTGCTATCCACTTGGTGGGCACCATATAAGAGGGTAACGATGCGCCAAGGTCGTTCTGCATCTCTTCAATGTAGGCCTGAACAGCAGGAGTATAGTCTTCAGGTATGAGGTCGATGCTATGCTCTGAATCCGGAGTCCTTGGGCTTTCGATTGAACTCCATGAGCTGATCACTTCTGTGACAGACGATGCTGAGCTGGACTTGCGGGTGGAGGACGATTCATGTTGATCTAAAGCATTATCGGCCTCATCGTCATCTTGCTGGGTATTTTTGATGCTGAAGACGCTGACCAAGGTATCTGCGCAAGGCCCTGACGTGGGAAAGAAACAAGCTGAATGTCGTGTCAAACGATGACGCATAAGATGACTTTCAATTTCTCCCAACTCCACACGTTGGCCACGAATTTTGACCTGAGCATCCTTGCGGCCGACATAGGTCAGAGTTCCATCCTCGTTGTAGGAGACTAAGTCGCCGGTCTTGTATAGTCGCCCGTTACGGCCTGGGTGGCCAGGCGAGCCACGTATAAGCCACGATGGATTTTCAACAAAAACTGAGGCGGTCTTGTCGGGATCTGCAAGGTATCCAGGTCCCACGAGTGGCCCTTCTAGCATCAATTCGCCTATGCACCCCACAGGCACAAGAGAATCACCAGTAGTCATGTCCACTATCCACGTGTTGACACCTCTACCTTTGCCAATATTTGCTCCATCGAAGCGGACCGGATCAACGTCAGCGACGGTAGAGGTTGGAGTACATTCGGAGGGACCGTATGAATTCTTAACGTTGACCACGGTGGCCCATTGCTTTGCGTATCCTTCCTGCAACCTCTCGCCGCCGAGAATTAAGGTATTGAGATTCTTAAGCGTTGACAGGGGTAGTATCATTGCTGCAGAAGGAGTGAGCTCGCTATGAGTAATTCCGAAGCGCTCGATAGATCCAGCTAGGTCGTCTCTTCGCTCAGCTTCAGATGGAATGCACAAACAACCACCACAGTCAAAAGTGGCAAGCATATTCTGCCATGACGTGTCAAATGCAAACGACGCAAAGTCATACACTCTGGCGTTCGCAATGTTGTCAAAATTGTGAGCACTGCGTTGATGTACGATTGCGCTGCTGAAATTAGAGTGCGTTATTTGCACGCCTTTAGGTGTGCCGGTGCTTCCAGAAGTAAAGGTAATATAGAGAGTGTTGGAGGGTTGAACCGTCGGTAGGATTCCACTTGCTGGGTTCTCCAGGGAATCCAACAGCTTTTCATCGATGACGACAACAGGCTTACCGGACGATAAACGGGATACCAGGATTTCATTTTCTAGAGACGAGAGAAATAATGCCGGTTTGACTTGTTGAACGACACTAGTGAGACGATCTTCTGGTAAGCTTGAGTCGAGTGTCACGGACACCCCACCAGCCTTCATAACGCCAAGAATTGCGATTGGACTCCATCTCGACTTCTCAAAGCATATAGGAGTGATGACTTCAGGGCCGACTCCAAGATCCACTAGATGAAAAGCCAGGCGTGAGGATAAATCATGGAGTTGTTTGTAATTCCAACTACCGTCCCATGCACAAACAGCCGGAGCCTCGGGCTTCTTTGTCAAAGTACCGATGATAATCTCATGCACTGGAGTCTCCACGGTCATGGGTACCGCGGCATTCCATTCCCATATGACTTCAAGGTCGTCCCTGCTGATGGTCTCGATGTCTTTGAGACATAGCTTTTGCTGTTTCACACCGCAGAGTTGCCGCAGAATATGCTCCAACTGCCCAGCAAATTTTTGAACTTGGTATTTGCTAAGGACGCTCTCATCGAATTCGAATCGCATGATTACGCCACCAGTCGTCAAGTCGCATTCAATAGTCAGGGCATAGGTGTCGAACTGGGCAATTTGAGTAACGCCTTCGTCTTCATTCTCGTCTTGCCCCAAACGTGCAAAAATTTGGCTATCAGGCTGCGCAGCCTGCGCAGCAGGATGTATTAGCAGCAACGTCTGAAACTCACAGGCTTGCTTGGCATTGGTTCCCATCTGGCGGATCTTCTGCAGGCCGGTCTGCTCAAAAGTTGTCATTTGCACGTGTTGCGTCTGAATTCGGTGGAGGCATGATGCAACACTTTCGTCCCAGTCAAGGACCACTCGGACTGGAACGGTTGCAAGAGTCGGACCAGTCATTTCGTCCACACCATGTACATCGGCCTCACGACCACTTACCGTGGTCCCGAATATCACGTCACTGGAGTTTGTATATTTTGCGGTCAGGATCACTAATGCCGCGCGAATTGCTGTTGACGCAGTCGTGTCGGTGTCTGGCCAGTGTAGGTTCTCGATGGAATGGCTGATGTATGAGTTCGCCGTTGGCTGGTATGCGGCAGATGGTAGCTTAGGGAAGGCTTGAGCCTCGCATTTCTCGAACTGGCCTTGCCAAAACTGTCTGGCGCGCTCATCGCTGATACTTAAAATGTGCTGGATAAAGCGCTGGAAAGGGGGACACTGCTCGATAACCACATCCCCTTTATACGCCAACTCGAGACGACTCAAGATACGCGGCATCGACCACCCGTCGTAGAGCGCGTGATGAACAGTCCAGACAAAAACAAAGGGCTGCTTGTCATCGGGCATCTTGGTGACTGAATATCGGACAAGGGGCCTTCCTAGACCCATTGGCATATTCTTGTCTTTTCTTTGATAGTCGTTCACGTCCAAGCACTGCAGCCAGGTAGCTTCTTCTTCTTCAAAAATCGCCTGCACGAGACCTTGTTCAGGTAGATCGACAATACGGGTACGCAAAATTGGCGTCATCTGCAGCACATTTTCCCAAGCCATTCGAAAACGGCCGATATCCGTTCTGTCCTTGAGCGGCAGTACATACTGTGCCACATAATCGCCTGCCCTCTTGGCTGTCAGGGCAAGAAGACCCTCTTGCAACGGGCTACAGGGAAAGATATCCTGTATATGATCAGGACTGGTATGGCACAATTGTGCAACTTGGTCCCGTGCTGCTCGAGGATCAATGCCGGACTTCAGCAGTGAAAAGGGGCGAATGACCTCAGGTTCAGTCTGGGAATGATGACGAACAATTTTGGCCATATCGCTTAACTTTGGATGCTGAAAAACGTCGGCAACAGTAAGAGCAAGCCCCGACTGGCGTGCGACACCCACCAACTTCATAGCTCCAATAGAGTCTCCGCCGATTCGAAGAAAACTATCATTTGCGCTAATAGAGTCCGTGTTAATGCCAAGGATAGCTGCCCAGAGACGTTGTAGGTGCTTTTCTGTAAAAGTGCTTGGCATTATTATCTCTCGGCTGCGAACTCTGAGAGCCATAAGCTCCTCCAATGTCAATTGCTCGCCTAGCTCTCGCAGACGACGTCGGTCAGTCTTGCCCGTTGCTGTCATAGGTATCTCATCAATTGAAATGTAGACAGCGGGAATCATGTAGCCAGGCACTTTCTTGACGAGTCTCTCGTTGAGGCCGTCTGTGATTTTGGTGATCAACTCGTGTTCGTCATCACCAACAAACGTGAGATCCTCACCAAAATGAATGAATGCAACGAGTATAGAGTTTTTGCTCGCTTGAGGCGTAATCACCTCAGCAAACACTTGGACACTTGAGTCGTGCTCGAGATTGGCGCGAACGTGATGCTCGACGTCTCCTAGCTCTAATCTCTGCCCGTTAATCTTGACCTGACCATCCTTGCGGCCTATAAAGGTCATACTCCCATCAGCATTGTATCGCACCAAGTCCCCCGTCTTATATAACTTTGCTTTCCGGCCGGTCCAGCCTTTTGCATCACTAACGAGCCAGACAGGACTGTCGATGAAGGCTTCCTTGGTTTTCGTCAAATCGTTCAGATATCCTGCACCGACTAACGGGCCCTCGAGTAGGAGTTCCCCGACGACACCAATCGGTACAAGCTTGTTGTGGTCCGAAGGCTGCACAATCCAAGTACAGAGACCGAAACCTTGCCCTATGCTAGCGGCAGATGCATCGGATTTGCCAACTTTTGCGAATGTTGCCTTGACAGTGCACTCCGCAGGACCATAAGTGTTCAAAACATCTCGATTCATAGCCCACTGCGTCGCAACATGAGTCGTTAAAGCTTCACCACTAAACAGGATGTGGTCAAGTGTGGTGAGATCGGCTGGACGCAGAGTACTGGCCACGGATGGTGTCAAATCTGCGAAATTTGCCCTAAAGTAGTTCAACGAATCCGTGAGATTATTTGATATGTCGGCCTCGGACGGAATACACAAGCAGCCGCCGGCAGTTATTGTATGGAGAAAGTTGGACCACGTAACATCAAAGGCATATTTAACAACATCGTATACACGCGAATCGCGCTGGAATCCCAGGGTTGTCTGCTGATAGCGGATAGCACTGCTGAAGTTAGAGTGCGTGATAACCACTCCTTTAGGGACCCCAGTGCTTCCTGATGTGAAGACAACGTAAAGCATATCGAATGGCTGCACGTTTGGGAGAATTACAGGTGTCGTATCGAGACTTGCGACATGGGTATCTGTGAGAGGGACCGTGGCACAATTTGCAAGACGACTTATCTTGTTCTTGGTCGCCGAAGACGTGAGAATGATGATAGGATCGACTTGTCGAATAATGCTGGATAGTCGTTCTTCTGGAAGGGCGCTGTCTAGAGCCACCGACGCAGCGCCTGCTTTCATGACAGCAAGCATAGCAACGGGCATCCACTTTGATTTCTCAAAACATAGAGGCACGATCAAACCGGATCCAACACCTAGTGTGACCAAATGATAGGCGAGCTTCGAGGTTATGTTATCTAGTGCCGCGTATGTGAAATCGCCATCCCATGAGCAGATAGCTGGTGCATCAGGGGTTTCCCGAGCTACATTGGATATTAGATCGTGAACGATATCGTGAGCAGCTTCGGGCGCTGTCTTGTTCCATTTCCGAACTTGCTGCAGGTCTTTCTCGCTAATGTTATTCAACAGCGACAGTTTGTCTCGTCGTTCATTACCAGCTGGTGACAACACCGTGTGATCGCCAACCAAACGTGTGACAATGTTTTCCACAAGTGAGACAACGCTGCGCGCCTGATCACTAGACATACACGCCAGTCGATAGTCCACGGTGAAGGATGCTGATGTGTTGGCGTGTCTGATGCTGATTGTGACCTCATACTCTGTAGGATCTTCCCAGTCAAGGTCAGTGAAGACCAGGTGTTGGGTCTCGATGCCTTCGCTCATCCCATCCTCGTCGTTCTGGAAAGAGAGAATAGAATTGAAGAGACCCTGACCAAACGGCAGGCCAAGCTCGTGCTGGACATCGGCAACAGAGCAGTGCTGAAAATTCAAGTCCTCTAAGACTTGGTCGTGGACGTGGTGTATCAAATCCTCACCACTCCATTCTCTGGATATATTAACACGACAAATCATAACGTTGGCAAAGGCCCCAACAGAATCCATGATCCCATCTATAGCCGAGTCTCTCCCGGACGCAAGATATCCGAAGCAGACGGAATCCGACCCTGTGTAGGCTGACAAGGTGAGAGCCCAAGCACATTGAAACAAGCTAGCGGGGGTGACGGAGCATGCCTCGCAGAATTGTTTTATCTGACGTAGAGCTTTACTATCTAGCTCCAAGCTAACCGTCGCAGTAGCATGTGTGTCGTTTGGCTGGACTTCAACAAGGCGCGGAAAGTGGCAAGGCTCCAAACCAGACAGTTTACTCTTCCAATAAGCCATCTTATCATTTTTGGACACGATGGAAAGAGCTCGAGTGAATTCCTGGGTGGTATCTGTTAGTTCTTCGGTGTCAAGCTCTCCGGCGTAAGCCTTGGCCCAATCATGCATGGTAATAGATGTTGAAGCACCGTCCGATATAGCATGGCTCATTTCGATCTTGCAGAGCACCCGGCCATCACCCTGTATAGTGCCAAGTACTAGTCGATGAGCAGGCTTATCCAGTGAATAGTTGACTCTTGGTACTTCTTTTAACATAGAGAGAGCTGAGTCAAAACTGTTGCTTTCGAGCAAAACAATTTCGCCATGGAAGGACTTGAGTACCACAGTGTTGAAGGCGACTGATGCATCCATGCTATGGATAAAAACAGTTCGCAGTGAAGGATGTCGAGCAATGACAGATTGCCAAGCGTCCATCAGAGCATTGATGTCAATCTGGTGAGACTGTCGAGGCTTTATCAGCCATGTTTGCGAGGTTTCATAGGAACCAGTTCCCTTAATTTGGCTAAGAAGAATACCATTCACCATCGGGGAAGATGGATACAAAGAAACAACCCGAGAATTGTTCATCTCTTCAATCCGAGGCAGGATAACCTCACGCAACTCATCCAGGTCCTTATAATTGATATTGATAAATTCGTAATCGCAAAGAGTATACTCAGTTTGTTTATTGCACAACGAATAGCAGAGGGATTGTGCCGAGACATTGATCTCAGCAATCCATGCCTGAATCGAATCTTGACGTGCGAGATGCCTGTTCCAAGAGAAGGATATTTTGGTTACTCCACGATTAATAACAACATCTAAGTCGAATAAGACTGATGTGGTCATCAACGGTCCCGAAGGACATATTTCGTCGTCAAAGTCCACGGCTTCAAACAGAGAATCAGGCCGCTCCAGTTGCTGGAATTGCCCGTGGTAATTAAACTGTACTTCCATTGCGGCGCAATGAGACGCAAATGCTGTGATCCCTTGTTCGTTTAAATGTCTCGAGACCCAATACTTCCAGCCATTGGACGGCAGCCGCCTTCGCGCATCCTTTACCTGCCGGACGATATGAGCAGCACTATCGCTCTTGCCGCGAGAGACGTGTATAGGGCTTAATGTCGTAAACCAGCCAACAGTATGAGATAAGTCGATTTCTGAAGTCCATGGCTCTCGGCCGTGGCCTTCATTAAAGATCGTAAGCCCTTTGCGCATGGGAAATATGCGGAAAAAAGCATCCCAAATAGAGGAAAGAATCAAGTCAACAGGTTCTGTATTATAAGCACTATTAGCATTTTTAAGCAAAAGCATTGTCACAGTATGGTCTAGCTCAATGCTCTTCCTGATATGGTCGCTCGCCGTGTTTGGTGTAGCCGGGGTAAATCCCCAGAATTCGTGGTCGTTATGCGCATTTTGGGTGGAGAGGACCTTGGTCGGGGCGAAGTCAGGGGAATGAGCTACGTTGGCTTGTAACACATTCCACTGCTGAAATGGGAAGACATCAAATAGCTTCTTGCCAGCCATCAATGACTCAAGATCGTCTAGTATAATTCGCCACGAAACAAGGTCGACCACTAAATGATGACCAATGAGGATAAGATACTGATCTTGTGATGGTAGGGTGTATAAGTCTGCTGAGAAAACCAAGCCACGCTTGATGTCCAAGCTCTGGTGACTTTTAGCCACATTCGTTTTTATCTCATTCAGTGATTGAGCATCCGCATAACCAAAGTGATGGACAGCATCTGATGTGTCGGGTACTCGCTGCATCCAACCGTTTTTGGTTTCTTGAAACTGAGCGCGTAACATAGAATGCCTTTCAACAACCATGCGTATCGCGAAAGAGACTTCTTCGATCGACACATGGCGCTTGAGCTTCACGTAAAAACCCTGATTGCAATAGTAATCTTTTTTAGTGACGTTGTCTGAATGGCTTTGGGCAAAAAACCACTTCTGTATGGGTGACAGGGGAAAAAACTGGCCAAAGACCTCACGGAAGCGCTCAGCACGAGTGGCGGCTGACTCTGCCTCAACGATAGAAGACTGTGCCACTTTTGCCAGGGTTTTGCTCTTCAACAGCATTGCTACCGAAAAGTTAAGGTTGGCAGCACGGCAATAGGACGAGAGACGCATAGCCGAGATGGAGTCGCCACCGTTACTAATGAACGAGGTTTCGAGGTTGACATTGGTGGATTTCATGTTCAGAATGACACTGCAGGCATCGCGGACTACACGTTCGGTATCTGATTTGGGTTCACGAGCTGGAGGTGCGCACCCGGCAGGACACCCCGCGGAGTTGATTTTGGCCAACGTCTCTGAATCCATGTGTAGTAACCAGTCTTCGACCAGACGTCGGTTCAGCTTGCCCGAAGGATTCAGGGGAATGTTTCTGACAACAATCCAAACCGAGGGAACCATGTAAGATGGAAGAGCCTCGCTCAGGAGAACCTCTAGCGCTTGAATATGTTTTGCAGTCTCGCTGTGATGCGATGCATCAACAAGCTCAATGGATGACTCTGTCGAACAGTGAGCCATGCTTCGCAAGCTAGAGAAACCGACGAGTCTCTTCGCAATGGGTCCAGTTTGAGGATACAAGGACAAACACTGCCGTGTGGAGTGGCAACGAGCCATGTGGCTTTCAACTTCACCAAGCTCAACCCGCTGACCGTTGATCTTGACCTGCGCGTCTTTTCGACCGAAAAAAATCAGGGTACCATCCGAATTATACCTCACAAGATCACCGGTTTTGTACAGTCGACCCTCACGTCCAGGCTTACCAGCTCCGCCGCGCAGCAACCACACAGGATTATGGATAAACGCTGCCTTGGATTTTTCATCGTCATCCAGATAGCCTGCACCAACAAGGGGACCCTCAAGTAGAAGCTCGCCAATTGCACCGACCGGGACTAGAGTATTGTGATCAATTGGATCAGTGATCCAAGTAATGGTGCCGATACCATGTCCAATGCCAGGATCTCCAATGGTCTTGGGATCAATAGTGGTAACAGTCGCCGTAGGTGTGCACTCGCATGGCCCGTAAGCCACTTTCACATCGACGAGGGCTCCCAGTGTTTTGGCCTGGGATGAAGATAGTCTTTCGCCGCCAAGAATCAACGTGCGTAGAGACTGGATAGTTCTGGGGCCCAGAGCTGTGGCGGCAGATGGCGTGATGTCGAGAATGGTGGGTTTGAATCGAATAATGGAGCCAGGAAGGTCATCCTTGCGCTCGTCTTCCGACGGAATGCACAAGCAGGCACCAACCGTAAATGTATGCATAAAGTTGTTCCAAGCCGTATCAAACGCATACGAGGCGAAGTCATATACACGGGCGTCAGAACGATATCCTTGGGCAACCTGTTGATAACGCAAAGCGCTGCACACGTTTTCATGCGTTAAGATGGCACCTTTCGGCGTCCCTGTGCTTCCCGAGGTGAAAATCAGGTATGCTTTATTCCACGGCTGGGCCAGGGAAATTGCTTCCCGATGCATGCAATCGTGTAGTCTTTCGATCAGGTTGCTGCAGACAGCAACGACTGGTGCGTTGGTGAGTTCGCTAGCCCGCCTTTCGTTACGTGCCGATGTCACCACCATGATAGGCGCAGTCTGGTCAATAATAGCTTGTAAGCGATCTTGCGGCTGGCTTGAGTCCATCAAGACTGATGCACCACCTGCTTTCATAACCGCCAGCATTGCAATTGGCGTCCACTTCGACTTTTCAAAATAAAGAGGTATAATAGTCTCTGGCTTGACACCGAGACTAGCTAGGTAGTATGCTAGCCGTGTAGACACAGAGTCAAGCTCACTGTATGAGAAATCACCATCCCAGGCATTGACAGCCAGAGCATCTGGCTGCATTTGAGATCTTGATGATATGACATCGTGCAGGCAGGCACTATAAGTACCAGGACAGGATTTGTTCCAATCCCAAATGGTATGCATGTCGTGGGCGCTGACCATGTCTATGCTTGACAGAGTCTTGCTCGCATTTTTCGGCATGCATATTTGTCGAAGAGTATGCTCAAACTGAGTAGCTAGTCTCTTGACTTGTTCAGCGTTGAGGATATTAGGGTCGTACGCGACACGAACCTTCAACCCGTGTCTTTCGAGAGTGCATTCGATAGTCAAAGCGTATGTATCGTGCTCGGTCACGGTGGTGTCGTCTTCCACATCCTTGTCTCCTCTGGCGATAAACCAGTTTCCTATGCTCTTCTGGTCTTCCTCGATGTCATCTACGGGATGGACGACGAGCAGTGTTTGGAAGCTGCATCCCTTTTCAGCGTCAGAACTGACGCGTCGAATGTTTTGCAGACCCGTCTGTTCGAAAGCAGTCGTTTCGATTGCTTGAGCCTGAATCGTTTGCAACAGTTCTTTCACCGTCATCCCACTCCAGTCGAGGGCGACTCTCACAGGAATTGTGGCGATCGTGGGCCCAATCATTTGCTCGACATCCACTACGGCAGCCTGTCTTCCGGAGACGGTGACGCCGAAAACGGCTTCTGGCCGGTCGGTTAATTTCGTGGCCAGCATCGACCACGCCGCTCGTACCATCATGGACGGCGTAATCTCATTTTTTGGCCAGGGTAGGTCCAGAATGCGATGCTTGATAAAGGCGCTAGAGATCGCTTGGTAGGAGCTTGAAGGAATCGCCGGGAAAATCTCAGCCTCTAAACCCGCGAATTGCCCATGCCAAAACGCAGCGGCGGCATTTTGGTCGATATTTTCGATGTGCTTGATAAAGGTCTGCAGTGGAGGTGAGGACGGCATGTTCTCCGCGGCAGTCACATAGAATGCGGCTTCCAATTTCTGAAGCATAAGTGAAACAGACCAGCCATCGTACAGGGCATGATGAATGGTCCAGACGAAGAAGCGACTGTCGTTGTAAGGATCTCGGATCACGGAAAATCGAGTCATTGACATTCCCAGACCAGTGTGGAGTCGTCTGTCTGCCAATTCGTATGCTTCCAGGCTCAAAGATTCGTCCCTTCGCACCCAAGTTGTCGGTTCATTGACAATGACTTGAACTAAGCCAGCCTCGCCAAGATCGATAATGCGCGTCCGCAGGATCGGTGTTGCCGACACCACAGCTTCCCAGGCTCTAACGAAGTGTTCAGTATCTACATCGAGCCGCAAAGGGTAGACGAATCGTGCAACATAATCTCCGGGTCTTTTTGCAGTCAGAGCCAGCAAACCTTCCTGTAGCGGCGAGCAAGGGAAGGCGTCTTCAATCTGACCGGGTTCTACATCAATCTTGTTTGCAATGATTTGTTGAATTTCATTGAAGGGTACTTTTGCGCGCAAGAGGGCGAATGGTTCATGTTTGTGATGACTTATCCTTCCGCTGGCACACAAAGCCGGCTCCGTAACTACTTTAGCCAAGTCGCTCAGAACCGGGTGTTGAAAGACTTGGGTGACAGTGAGAAAAATGCGCTGCTTACGAGCTGCGGCAACAAGTCTCATGGCCGTAATAGAGTCACCTCCGATACGGAGGAAATTGTCTTCGGCACTGATCAAACTGGAACTCACACCGAGCACAGCCGACCAAAGGCCCTGCAAAGCCTTCTCGACGGCTGTAGCTGGTTGTCGTCTCTCGGCGACAAGGGAGAGTTTGGTTCCCATCAGACTCTCAAAGGTCAGCTGCTGTCCCAGAGCACGAAGCTTGCGGCGGTCAATCTTGCCCGTGCTTGTGACAGGTATATTCTCGATTGGAACATAGGCCGATGGCATTATGTAGGCCGGAATATGGGCAAGGAGCCTCTCCTCAAGGCCAGCTGTGATGGTATCTAATTCGCTCCGCATAGCATCTTCATCGCCAGATCCCGAAGCAGATGAGACTTGAATAAAGGCCATCAGCATTGCCTTGTCGCTTCCAGTGGGTCGAACAACTTCTGCAACAACATTTACATCTTCATGATACGAAATATTGGCCCGAACATGGTGTTCAATGTCACCCAGCTCAACACGCTGTCCACTGATCTTTACTTGAGAATCCTTCCTACCAAGAAAATATAAGTTGCCGTCGGCGTCGTATCGTGCAAGGTCTCCGGTCTTATATAAGCGCCCGCGACGGCCGGCGTACTTCGTACTTCCCTCCAGAAGCCACACCGGGTCGTGAAAGAAGGCAGCCGCCGTTGCCTCCTCAGCACCCAGATAGCCAGCGGCCACGAGCGGCCCTTCCAGCAGAACCTCACCGACACATCCCAGGGGAACCAGCTTGGAATGATCTGCAGGCTTCACCAGCCACGTGCGCAAGCCCCGGCCTGCCCCTATTCCTATGCGTCTGTTCGAAGATGATGGGTCCGTAAGGACTTGTTGGGCAGTGCCAAATGTGGTACACTCAGTTGGGCCGTACAAATTCGTCACGATGATGTGTGAAGGCAAGCCATCCATGTCTTCGGCCGAGAGTGGCTCTCCGATGAAATGAATGTGGCCAAGGCACTGGAGAGGCTGCAGATCGAGTCCACGAATGGTCGACGGCGTCAGGATGGCCGTGTTGGCACCAAGACGCGCGGCAGTGCCGAGGGGATCGTCACGGCGGTCATCGTTGCTGGGAATACAGATACAGCCTCCGGCAGAAAGACCGTGAAGAAGATTGCACCAAACCACATCAAACATGTACGACGCAAAGTCGTAGATTCTTGAGTGCTTGGAGAATCGAAGCGTTTCGCGCTGGTGGAGAATCGCGCTGGCGATGTTTTCGTGAGTGACGACGACGCCTTTGGGTTGGCCCGTGCTGCCAGATGTAAAGACCAGGTAGAGCTTATTGGTCGGATCGACTGCCGGCAGCCTGCCCGGCACTGTTGGTTCTGCGCGCCAGCTGGCCAGGTGCTCCTCGCTAACGACGACCACCACAAATGCGCTGTGGGGAGCGAGACGACGAGCAAGATTCTGATTGGCTGCTGAAGTCAGCACCACAATTGGACCCACCTGGTCCACGATGCTGCGAAGTCGATCCTCCGGCTGTGTGGAATCCAACGCGAGCGACGCGCCACCAGCCTTCATCACGGCCATCATGGCCACCGGCATCCACTTCGATTTCTCGATACACAGCGGCACGACGACATCCGGACCCACCCCCGAATCTATAAGGACACAGGCCAGATGACTTGATAGCCTGTCGAGCTCGGCGTACGTCCAGTTGCCATCCCAAGCGCAAACAGCCTGCGCCTCCGGCTGCTGCCTTGCCATGGTGTCAATCAGTTCACGGACAAGAACCTTTGCGGGTTCCGGCACGGCCGAGTTCCATCGCCATATCTGGTCCAGATCCTCGCGTCCAACTAGCTCAATGTCTTCCAGACGGGTCTGATGGGATGCGGCATGGCATAGCCGGCGGAGAACATGTTCGAACTGCCTCATAAGGATGACCACTTGGCCGTCACTGAACACGGCAGAGTCGAATCTGGTAGACACAACGACACCATCATCCTGCAGCTGGCACTCCAGCGAGAGTGGGTATGTGCGGAATTCCGCCATATGGTCTTCGACTTGAGACCATTGCTCACCATTGCTGGCAGTCACAAATAGACCATCACAGGCATGCTTCTCCTTCTCATCAGCAGCCGGCTGAACAACAAGCAGCGTCCGGAAGTCACAAGCTCTCTCTGCTTCAGGACCGAGTCGTCTGATTTGCTGCAGACCAGTCTGTTCAAACGCTGTCATGTCGACACTCTGTCTCTGGAGTTGAACAAGAAACTCCGCGATCGTGTTGCGCATATTCAGGGGAATGCGAACAGGCACCGTCGCAATGGTAGGACCTGTCATCTGATCCACGCCTCGTACAGCCGCCTGCCTGCCGCTCACCGTGACACCGAAGACCGTATCATTTGCATTGGAATACCACGAGGTGAGAATGGACCACGCGGCTCGCAGTGTGGTCGACGCTGTCACACCTGTTAGACTGGGCCACTGCAGCTTGGCAATGCTGTGCTTCGTCAGTTGATTAGATCTCGGTTCATACCGGGGCGACGGTAGTTCTGGAAAGATCTGCGCCTCGAAGTGCTCGAATTGGGCAGACCAAAACTTGGAGGACTCAGACGACGGGATGTCCATGATGTGCTTGACAAAGCTTTGAAACTGCGCTGAAGTACCTGCTGGTGTCTCACCAACATAAGTCTGAGCTAATGTCTCAAGCAGCAGCGACTTGGACCACCCATCGTACAGTGCATGGTGAATGGTCCATACGAAAAATCGTCTCATTTCTTCGCCGCGCGTCTCTTCAACGAGTCCAAAGCAGACCAGGGGGGCGCCCAAGGCTGTTGCTAGACTATTCTCGCCGTGCTGGTCACCTTCCAGGCTCATGAACCCTACTGTGGACGCCCATGTTGGCGATTGGTTAACGACCACCTGCACAAGTCCTTGCTGACTGAGGTCGACGATGCGTGTTCGTAAAATCGGCGTCTTTGACACCACCCGATTCCACGCTTTCCGCAGACGGTCCGTATCTACTTTTGGGTGCAGCTGGAAAACATGTCGCGAAATATAATCCCCCGTGTGCTTGGCCGTCAGGGCAACCAAACCCTCTTGGAGAGGCGTACAGGGGAAAATGTCCTCAATCTCAGCAATATTTACTCCACAGGCATCAGCGGCTTGTCTTCGCGCTACAGATACATCTATGTGGCCTCTGAGCAGGGAAAATTGCTCAATTGGGCTTGCTTCTCCGATGACCTCGCCAACAATAGCGGACATGTCGTCTAGCACCGGGTGGTTGAAGATGTCAGAGACACTCAGCGACAGCCCATGGTCGCGCGCGATGCCAACCAATTTCATCGCCGCGATTGAGTCACCCCCGAGGTGTAAAAAGTTGTCGTCTGATCCAATGTCGTCGTCTCGGCGGCCAAGAACAGTTGCCCAAAGGGCGCGTAGGCGCAGCTCCATCACCGCGGTCGGTGCACTCTTGTCTGGTGAAGTCGAAGCTTGGGCGGTAAGCTCTTGTGTGGTCGACGCCTTGTAAAGTTCTCTCAGCTTTCGTCTGTCCAACTTGCCATTGGGGGTCTTGGGAAAAGATTTGAATGGAATGTATGCAGAGGGAATCATGTATGCCGGCAGGTAAGCAGCCAATCGTTCGTTCAGTCCGTCAATCATTCTGTTCATCTCCAGTTCTAATCCTCCGCTGTCGTTGCTTGCAGTCGGCGTCATTATTTGCATAAAGACTACGATCAGCGGCTTGTCACTGTCGCGTGGGCTTACGAGCTCTGCAACTACCTCCAGATCTGGACCAGCAACAGCAAGCTGTCGCACATGGTATTCAATGTCGCCCAACTCTACACGCTGGCCGTTAATCTTGACCTGTGAGTCTTTGCGGCCTATAAAGGCAAGGTTTCCGTTGGCCTCGTAGCGCACGAGATCGCCTGTTTTGTAGAGCCGGCCGTTTCTTCCTGTGCCGTGAGGTGGTCCCTCTGCCAGCCACCGAGGGTTCTCAATAAACACTGCAGCTGTTTTCTCGGCATCGCCAAGGTATCCAGCTCCTACGATTGGGCCTTCCAGCAACAACTCGCCAACTTCCCCCACGGGGACCAGCTTATCGTGACAGGATGGATCTACAACCCATGTGCAGAAGCCGAACCCGCGGCCAATACTTGCAGCGACGGCGCTCATGTCGATCGGCTCGCCAATGACATCCAGAGTGGCCCCGACTGCGCATTCTGCCGGGCCGTACAAGTTCATGACGCGAGCATGTTGTGCCCACTGTGCTGCAAGGTAGGTCGGTAGAGCCTCACCGGCAAAAACGATATGCTCAAGTGTACCACTCAAGTCAGACGGCCGCAGCATGCTACCGACCGACGGCGTCATGTTCACAAAGTTTGCGTTATACGCTTGTATAGAGCCCACAAGATTGTTAATGACCTCGTGTTGCGATGGAATACAAAGACAAGCACCAGCCGTCAAGGTATGGATGAAATTCGACCAGGTGATATCGAAGGAGTACTTGGCAAAATCGTACACTCGCCAGGAAGACGAGTAGCCTTGAGCAGCCCGTTGGTGATGAATCGTGCTGCAAATGTTGGAATGGGTAATAATAGTGCCCTTTGGTGTTCCAGTACTGCCAGAGGTAAAAATGACGTAGAGCTTATTCCATGGCCTCACTTCTGGCAAACTGCTCAGGCGGATATGATCAAGAGTAAGATCATCAATAACTATAAGCGGTTGTGTAGTGAGCTGTTTGGCAAGCTCCACGGTCAAAGAGGAGCAGAGCATCAAATGCGGCTCGACTTGTCGAACGACAGTTCGTAACCGCTCTTGCGGCAGCGACGGCTCCAAGGCAATCGATGCACCTCCAGCTTTCATAACACTCAGCATTGCCACTGGAGTCCATTTTGATTTCTGGAAGCATAGAGGAACCAGGACATCGGGTCCAACTCCCATGTCCACCAACCGGTAAGCCAGGGTGGTTGATAGCTCGTCAAGCTGACGGTAGCTCCAATCTCCGTCCCAGGCACATATGGCTTGTGCATCGGGTTGCAATTGCGCCCGGTGTGTAATCAGGTCGTGGACACAGCCATGGATAGTTTCTGGAACAGTCGCGTTCCATTTCCAAATGATCTCAAGATCATGGTCTGTGGCGAGTCTGTTTCCACCAGGGTTGGGTCTGTTCCCAAGCGGCTGTAAAGAGCCTTGTAATTCTTTTAATACAACGGCTGACATTGTCCTGTTGTCTCGATCGTGTTACCTCTGTTGAATGAAGTTTGATTCTGGTAGCAAAAACGATGTTGGGTTATGCAAGACACAATATCTTGATGGAATAACGAAAGATTGCTAGATTTTGTTGGAAGAGGATAAAAACAAGGAAAATGTACTAGGGTCTGCTAAAAGCCAGTCACTCTCCAAAGTTCAGAACGAGACTAGCCGCGGATACCGATACAACCACGAAAGTAGGGGTCGGTCTGGTATGGACTTGAAGAGTTTGATCATCTATGTCTTTATGTCCACAAGGTAGGAGTCTCGTCGTCTGCGTGGCAATGGCAAGGTTACTAGGTGCATAGTCGCTTCTTCTGAGCGCAAATATATCACATGCTTGTCCGAGAAGCTTATTCGGCAGCGCTCCACAAACTTCATGTACGCGAATCGCAAATCCGTATTACCAGACAGTACATCTTCCACTTGTGTCTCAGTTCATTGACAGTTGAGCACCTTTCTCTAACTAAAAACGTAATATTTACAACGATCGGCCCTTGCCTTTTTTTCCCTGGGGATATTAGGTAATAGATAAACGAAGCTGCTACATATGTGTCAAGTCAATACGTTCTCTGTCACATAGATATCGGAGAAACCTCCGCTGTAACGACAAACATAAACGCATAGCAACGGATTGTTCAACGTACAGCAGCAACGAAGGCAGAGGTGGAAGGCGCACTCATTCTCCTGTTTTCTATGTGTATAAGTATATTCTGGAATTCATCCTGCGTTTTGCAAAAGTAAAGCTCAATTTAGTGCTTTTGCTTTTAGGAAGCGCGACAAATGAATGGTGCGATTGACCAACGCAATGTAGCAATACACTATTCAAGTATCCCGATACGCAAAAGGAAAAAGCGAGTGAGTGCCTATTCTGTCCAACACGTAGAAGTTACGGTTGCGTTTGATAATTCGTTGCTGTGCGTGTACTCCAGTACAATGATCATAAAGCAGGTCTTGGCTTGCTGACTTATGACCCGTGAATCAGTAGTATCATTGGGGGGAAAAATTGGCACCGAGAAGACGGACGCTACGTTTGCTCCTGAAAAGACCATTCGACCAATTGTCGTTTCGTTTCTTTTCTTTTTTTCGTCATGGAAACCTTTGAAGATCATATGTCAATGGTCATCGCCAAGTCTACACACGTCAGTGTGACGTGATACGCGTCGTTGCGCGATTACTATTGACTGCCCCACAAATCACGGACCGAAGACCCGCCCCCTGTCCATGACCGCGGCCCGCTGGCGGGGCCGCGCTCCAGAACCCACATAGCCCCGCGCCGGCTTGGCATAACGAGGCTGCAGGACCCACCAGCTGACACCTGCATTTTTGCCGCAGTATATGCGATGTAGCTCCTTCGGAGGAAAGTCCATAGTTTCAAAGTGCATTTGAGATTTCTCATGCAATCCTGCATGATTAGGCTCACTAGCATTTTCGTGACCTGGTTGGAGTCTTGGCGCATTCCAAGGAAAACACTTGTCTAATCGGAGCTTTCCGCTCAGCAACGTGCGGCATGGTTGCCTTCACCGTGGCGTCGACAACAGCAAGAACAACGCATGCCGTGATAAATCAGCAAGATCACGACACCAGTGGCATGTCAGACATTCTCGCCATTTCTATGCACTCATCTAGGTGTCTGGTGACCCACATGGAGCGAACACCTACAGCGTGACATTGTAGGTAGTATCTCCTCGATGCCCAGATGGCTACACCTTTCGTGCCTGTTTGTACTTACGCAATGACTTATTGGAGAAGTCTCGAGGGCTCTACTTTATCTCGAGGTACTGCAGGGTCATTGCCAGTACCTCTATTATGAAAATTTTCAACGTGAAGGTAAGTATCCTATACATCGCTTTAATTTCATCCGCTGAATCGGGCTTTCGTGACCTCTCTGCCGCCATACCACCCTACAAAATGAAAAGGAAAATTTTGTTTCGGAATGACAACACGACGTCAGACCCTGGCAGAAAGCATGTACAGTCAATGGGTACTCTTTTTCATGACCGTCAAAGGCTGAGTACGTAATTCGATGTTGTATACATAAGGTATGCCGCTTTTCTCTACCTCGCGGATCAATTTCCCGATCTGAAATGAAAAAAAAAAAAAAAAAAATTGCGTTTGTCAAATGATCAAATAGTGGCTTTGACTGAATATTAGACAATCGAATTAGACTGCTTCCAAGGAACGATTGTCATTCTGCTGACGCAATGTTGCCACATTTGACAAATCACGTCCTTGAAAAAGTTAAATTCACAAAGGAACTGAAGAGGAAGAAAAGAACGAAAGAACAAATGAAAAAAACAAGCCGGTTATTGTTCCGTGCCGTTCTTGAGCAGCCAGCTTGAGTAGAAGGAAATGGTCTGCGAAATATAGCATCGATATAATTGTTGCTGCGCTGCTAGTCTAGCATGACTTTCTTTCGATTCGACAACTTAAGATTGTACGCAGCATATGAACCATGACGCTTTACGCTCTTTCTGCCCTTTTGTTTGCCTTGACAGTGATTCTGTCTATCAGTAGAATCGTCTACGCGTTATTCTTGTCACCATTCAAAGATATTCCAGGACCGAGACTTTGCAAGATCACCCGCTATTGGACCGTCTACCATGACACATGGCTTCGGCGTCCCAAAAAGATTCATGAGTGGCATCGTACTTACGGAGACGTGGTGCTCGTCGCTCCGGGCGAGGTTTCTTTTTCTAATGCGTCGCTGACGAAAGACATTTATGGCTCTACTGGACGGCACCCCAAGAGTCACTATTTCAGCAATTTCATGTTTTACGGTGAACGGCCTATATTCTGCACTCTGGGCGTCAAAGAGCACCGCCAGATGCTGAAGCGGACCTTTGCTTTCTACCAGCCCAGCTCTGTCTATCAACCGGCAACACTTCAGCCGATGTGGACAAATGTGAGAAGGTTTATCGAACGGTTGAAGACAGAGGTTGAGGCTCGTCCAACCGTAGACGTCCTTCTATACTGCAACTTCTTCTCATTTGACAACATAACAAGTCTAGCATACGGTTCTGAGCTGTGCGCTCGCACTCTCGAGGATAAAAAGTGCAAGGAGCGAAAGATATTGGAAGGGTGGAAAGAAGTCGAAGTGTGGAATATCCTGTCCTACAACTTCCCCCTGGTTCATAAAGTGATGAGAGCAGCGCTTTCCCGCGTGAGAAACGACCCAGATTTCCTTTCGGCGGAAGAGAGACTGATAGACTGGAACATGGAAAGAGTAATAGTCGCAAGAACTCATCCAGACAAAATGGAATCCGGCTCGCTCCTCCACCAGCTAAGTAACGCAAAGACAGCCGACGGAGAGCCGCTCACAGCATCATGGATTGCGGCCGAAATTCTGGACAACATCCATGCTGCGCAGTCTACTGTAGCACTAGCACTCACCTATACACTTTGGCATCTAGCCTGTCATCCAGAATGGCAACATCGTGTTCGGGAGGAGCTTCTTGCCCTGCCCAGGAGAGCCGACGGTCTGCCGGATTTCACCAGCATCATGAATGCACCAGTGCTGGATTCTTGTGTTCGAGAGTCCAACCGACTCAATCCTTTGTCCAGTGGAAGGTCTGAGAGGGTGGTGCCTGTTACCAAGCCGTATGGTAACGTCGTGCTTCCTGTTGGGGTGAGTCCAGACTTTTGCGAAAGTCATTCCGTGATCACTGCCTTAAAAAGTTATTTGAAGACTAACAACAAGGCGGCGTTTAGACCATTGTGTCAACATCGACCTTGGGAATGCATCGCAGACCAGACGTGTTCGAAGATGCTGACTGTTACAGACCCGGGCGCTGGTTGGACGCAGACGAAGAGACCTTGCGTGCCATGGAATCATGCTATATGCCTTTCGGCTACGGCGCGCGTCTCTGCTTGGGAAAAGCGTTTGCCGTGGCGGAGATTAAGCTTCTGATCGCCGGCGTCGTGACCGAGTTTGACTTTTGCAATGATCCCATGTCAGCGACGACGGACTGGAGTATGGAGCAGCTGGGGACTCAGAATGCCATGCCGCGAGGTCAGCGATGTGACCTGAGTTTTAGGCTTCGTGGAGTAGGGCAGAGTCCCTGCTGCAAGTAAGCCGCGTGTATTTTTCTAAATGCCCGACCGGAGCCAATTATCCAACCAAGAAGGCATGGATTTGTGCAGACAGGAAGAGGAGGTAGGGGGGGTGGGGGGTTGGGTTGGTGCCAGACGCAACCTTCAAATGTCGCCTTTTGTCTCAGCCTCAGCCCCACGTGTAAAAAAATAACAATAAAAAACCATCATGAGCATGATCAACATGAAACATCAGTGGATGACGAGACGTGTGGAGACCTAATCATGGAATTTCATGTCCTGAACATACGTATCTAGTTAAGTTAATCCTGGTCATTCCCTAAAGTTTTTGCCTCGGAGAACGGAAGTTGACCCGGACTTCGGTTCACCTCTTGGGTCTTTGTTGCGCGGGAAGGCCGCTATGTCTCATGTAACCCCCGCGGGCGTCCACTTTGAGTGGAGTTAGTTGCGCGAAGCGGAGATGGTAATTCGACGTAACAGAGTCCATAAGTAGTGCAACAACATGTAACGCCACATCGTTTTTTTTTCTTTGATCTGTCTCAGTTGTTTCATCCACACCGTTTCATAACACAGGTGAGTTCGTGGTGTGCTGCAACCCCGAAAATTTTCGACTCTCATCGATTCTTTTTTTTTGTCCGAAGGGGGGTGGGGGAGGGGTGATGAGATCTTAGCCCTTGTCAGCTTCGACGTCGTCAAAATTCGAAAACGCCACAATGTATCGTCAACCGTTCTTCGACCTCCTAATTTGCAACCTTCATCTTCAGTTCTGCGAATCGTCGCGAGAACGGGTGATGTGCATTGCCAGCAATTTCTCTAAAATGGCCCGGAAGTCGTGCTCGATAGATGTTCACGATGTATTCGGCCCCACGGTAGCACGTTCTTGCCTCAATGGCTTCGACTTCACGCTGCTTTTTGAAGAGAGTGTTCTTACCCTTTTGCCTCTCCTATTCACGGGTATGGATACAGCCGTCTTCCTGTCTGGACGCTCGGTTTTTTCGCTAAGCTAGCGTCTAGTCATACTTCTCCTTCCTCGAATGATGTTTCTGAGGAAGACAGAATCAAAGGCCAGGCGATCGTGGCTCTTTACTCTGAAGATTGTAATTCACGCCCCAAATCCTTTGCCCATAACGCCACAAGCGGATTAACGAATCTTTTTGCTGTCTTAGGTGACGTATTGCACATACATAGTTCTGCAGATTATTTTGCTTCTGCTTCGAGCTCAACCGAAAACTCCCAAGACTAGACTCACCTTACCAGCAACAGTCATCGTTATCGCCAGTTTTACCTGGCTACTTTATGCTTCGTTGCTGGAACATGTCAGATCTGTTCGACCTTCGACCATTCTCTGCCTCTACTTCGGACTGTCTAGTCTGTTGGATCTAGCCAGCTCTCGAACCAGTTTCTTCATACCAGGCTACGCTAAGGTGGCTCCCGTCCTACTAGCCAGCTACTTTGTCAAATTACTCATGTTGGCCGTCGAAGTAGCTGGAAAGAGGAGGCTACTCATGTGGCATTGCACAAATGCGTCGCCAGAGGCGACGGCATCATTCTACGATAGGGTCTTATTTCTGTGGCTGAACCGTTTGCTCCTCAACGGATATAGAAGCTCCCTGACAGTGGACAACTTGACCTCACTCGACCAGGATATTCTCTGTGCTTCACGACCGACTGAAATTCTAAGAAGATGGGAGAAAGGTGTTTATTGTGGACAGAACTCCTTGACCGCACAACGCCTAGCTCACTAACACGTCATTACTTGCAGCGAACAAGTCGAGCAAAAGATCTTTGCTTTGGATTTTTATTTGCCATTATAAGTGGAATCTTCTCGCCGGCGTCCTGCCTCGCATGACATATGTTGGTTTCACCTTTGCTGAACCATTTCTCGTGCGACGAGTCCTTGATTTCACTGCCGAGCCAGAAGGACCTAATACGCGAAACTTTGGCTATGGTCTTATCGGCGCATATGCGCTTGTTCAGATTGGCAAAGCAGTACGGTGTGGTTTGTTTCCCGCAAGATCACATTAGCGAGACTGACGAAATTCTGTGCAGATATCGCTTTCCTGGTATGAGCACATGACATATCGTGTTTTGACAATGTTTCGTGGCAGCTTGATCACCCTCATTTACGAAAAGACTCTTCGTGTTAGAGCCGTCTCGATCAATGATGCCGAAGCCATTACTCTCGTCAGCGCTGATATCGATCGTATTGGTCTGTGTATGCAGGTTCTACACGATGCCTATGCCAGCCTCGTTGAGCTTGCCCTGTCATTATGGCTGCTCCACAAGCTCTTGGGAATAGCGGTGCTTACTCCTACCGTATTCATCGTTGGTAAGTGCAGCCCAATTCGTCAAGACTGGATTAAGTTGACGATCTCCAAGTGTGTCTTGCAGCTGGTATCCCTCTTGCCACTGCCGCTGGGAATGCCCAAGCGCCGTGGCTTGAGGCAATCGAGAAACGTTTGGCTGTAACAACTAGGACGTTGGGAACTATGAAGTCGATCAGAATGTCTGGGTTGACGGAACCGGTTTACGAAATGATTTCCAGCCTCAGGGCCAAAGAAGTCCGGGCGTCGCGACTGTTCCGCCTCCTGTCTGTGCTACAGACTGGCGCTGGTGAGTATCACCACTCTCGCGCTCTTCCGACCTATTCTCTTTGCGGCATGATTCGGGCTAACCTTAGTACTCGTGGCAGCGAATTGCACGTTTACTTTTGCTCCTGTCTTGGGTCTCGGTGCTTTTGTCATATTGGCCAAGGTCAATAATACAGAGGCCTTGACGGAGGGTGTTGCATTTGCCGTCTTAGGTCTTTTTCAGTTGCAAGATAGGCCTGTGATGTCTCTTTTGCATGGATTTGAGGAGTTCCAGACAATAGCCACCGCGTTCCATCGCGTGCAAGTCTATATTTTGTCCCCCGAAAGACAGGACCACACTACATCACCGTCTCTAGCGACAACAGACCTTCCAGCTTGTCAAGATTTACAACAAGGTTGTGTTGATCTCAATAATAAAATGCAGACGAAACCTGTCGTGACCGAAACTATGGCCTTCAACCCTACAAGTGGTATTATCCGTCTCACACACGTCACGGGTGGATATTCGTCCCAGGCGATAGTTGTCAAAAACTTGAACCTGGAGTTCACTCGTGGTAAGACAACAATGATTGTTGGCCCCGTGGGCGCCGGCAAGTCAACACTTCTACGGCTTCTTCTAGGCGAACTGCCGCATGTGTCAGGCGCCGTTGTTTCTGATTATACCACATGTGCCTTCGCGCCTCAGTCCCCCTGGATCACCTGGGGAACGGTACGAAGCAATATCCTAGGAATGTCGACATGGGATGCCACTTGGTATAATACTGTTGTTCGTGCGTGTTCGTTATGGAGTGACCTTGAGGATTTGCCTGATGGGGATCAAACAAGAACCGGTACGCGTGGTTCACGCCTCAGCGGTGGCCAGCAAATGCGATTGGTGGGTCACTTTTTATCCTGCACTATTCCAAGATCGTCATTTTATACTTCTCTTTAATTCTGACGGGCTTCCATAGTCATTAGCTCGCGCTTTGTACTCCAGAAACTCACTTATTGTCTTAGACGACGTTCTTACCGGGCTTGATCGTACGACTGAGGCAAGCATTCTGGAGGCTATTTTTGGGTATAATGGCATTTTAAGACAGATGAAGTCAACCGTTATTCTTGCCACCAGCTCAGGTACCGTAATCGACCTTACCCCTAGCCCACACGTACATGTCAACTTATTGATTAATTGCAGTCGCTCATCTTCGCTTTGCCGACCATATCATTGTCCTCAGTAAGGATGGAGTTGTCGCAGAGCAAGGCACCCTTGAGCAAGTCTCAAAGTCTAGAGACTATGCCCGGCGTCTGGAGAGCTTACCCATCAGGCAAATATCACAGCACGAAGTATTGGATTTACCAGAGGACGTCTATCGAGATCTTGGTCTTACCAGCGAAGATGAGGAAATTTCTAATCGCGAGATAAGCGACTGGCAGGTGTATACTTACTACATCAAGGTAGCTGGAGCAAGAATATTCTTCATCTATCTCTTCATCTGCGCAGTCTACAACTTTGGTCTCAGTTTTCCCTGTATGTTCCTGTGGAGTTTTCGCCTCACATCCTCATTTGCTAATTTTCATTTGCTCACTTAGCGATATGGCTGCAATGGTGGACCAAATACAATGCTGAGCATCCCAATGAAAATATTGGTTACTGGCTGGGAGCGTACATTAGCCTAGCTGCATTGGGTGTTTCAGGTTGCGTGGCATCTGACTGGTAAGTCTTCGGCGGCTTATACTATGCAAGACGGCGCAAAAGAAAACAAAGCCTTGACAATTTCAAAGGGCTTTCCGCATGCTCTTGGTCCCAAAGACGTCGCGCAAGTTCCATAAAATTCTTCTAGATACGACTATACAGTAAGTGGCTAGAATGTTTTGCTGCTGTTGCTTGCTCTCGCATATCGCGACCATCTCCTGTTCCGGAAGTATTTCTCTTTTTAACGCAGCAGCATCAATGTTAATCAACTTCTTTGCAGTGCAACAACTACTTTCCTGACATCAACCAATCCTGGATCGACCACTAATAGATTCAGCCAGGATCTACAGCTTATCGACAGTGATCTGCCACAGTCTCTTGATGAGACCGTCCTAAACTTACTTGGCGTCATTGTCTCGGCTGTGCTGGTGTTTACTGGTTCGGGCTACGTTGCCGCTGCCCTACCTCTTTGCGTGACACTTGTTTTCTTTGTGCAAAAATTCTATCTGCGCACTTCACGGCAGTTAAGGTTGCTTGATATTGAAGCTAAAGCGCCTCTATTCTCTCATCTCATCGAGACATTGAACGGTCTCGCTTGTATTCGTGCATATGGATGGTCCACCAAGTACATGGAGCGGAGCTATGACGTTCTCGACTCTTCACAGAAACCATACTACTTGCTATGGTGCATCCAAAGATGGCTAAATTTAGTCCTAGATCTGTTGGCTGGTGGCATTGCTGTGATGTTGGTCGCATTCGCAACAATGGTCCGGAGTGGATCAACTGGATTTCTCGGCGTGGCTCTCTTCAGTGTCATTAGTTTCAGTGGCGTTCTTCAAATGTTTGTTACGCAATGGACGCAACTCGAGACGTCTCTGGGTGCAATCAGCCGTGTCAAAGCATTTGTTGAGGACACCAAACCAGAGTCAACGCATCTAGGTACAGACAGTTTGCCAGATAATTGGCCATCTACGGGTTCTATCGTCATGAATAATATTTCAGCCTCTTATGAAAAATCTGCTAAGCCCGTTTTGAAAGGACTCGATTTGGATGTAAAACCAGGAGAGAGGCTTGCTCTTTGTGGGCGAACTGGAAGGTGAGTTTACGAACAATTGAGAGTATACTGCCGCCAGATAATTATGTACTAAAATTGTGCCTTCCTAGTGGCAAATCATCACTTCTCCTGGCAATTCTTGGTATGCTCGAACTTGAGACTGGTAGCATCACCATTGACGGGCGCGACATTAGCAGAGTCCCGCGTGACGAACTGCGGAAGCGTCTTAATACACTGCCCCAGGAACCATTCTTTTTGCAAGGCAGTGTGCGAGATAACATTGACCCTCTACGACTTTCGACCGACGAGCGTATTGTCGAGACGTTGTGTACCGTTCGACTTTGGGATATACTAGATAGCCGTGGTGGGCTTGACGCTCCGTTGGGCGAGGACGAACTATCCCATGGTCAGCGGCAGCTTTTCTGCCTCGCCCGTGCCATTGCGCGCCCTGGCAACATCGTTATTGTTGACGAGGCAACAGGCAGGTACGAATCAACCAGAGTAAACAGCAATCGAAATTTCATTCCGCGCAGGTTTTCTGACTGGACAGCAGTGTTGATTCGGAAACAGAGGAGCTCATGCACCGGGTACTAAGTGAAAAGCTTCAAGATCGCACCTTGATCGCCGTTGCCCATAAGCTACAGATGGTTCTTGGCTATGATCGCGTCATTTTAATTGATAAGGGAAGTATTGTTGAGTCTGGAAAACCCCGGGAACTTCTTAATGAACCATCTTCAGCATTTTACAAGCTTTATATGAGTACGGCAAGGGCCGTTGCTATTTAGGTAAACCAGTTCAAGTGCGGCAAAAGCCGAAACCTAGATCTTGCTTATGAATTTTTAAAGATTCTTACTTCCAAAAGTCCTTAATAATTCAATGATGTCTGTAAACATTAATAAGTAGAATCAAATCAAGTTTTGTACATACAAAGTAACATGGCAAATCAAAGCGATTAGCGTATGTAACCTATACACCTCCGGGGCTTGGTAAACTTTACCGCCATTCGCGGTTCACGTCCTGAATGAATATACGTAGCTTCATCCTGATCCCCGACGGCAACTCTTTTGAGAGATTTGATTTGAAGAAAGATATGGAAGTGCGGTTTATACATAAATTAAAAATATCCGCGTTGTACTTGTTTAATGATCCAATTCAAACTAGATCTTCCGTTGAATCCCCTGCCAGTAACAGGTGCGAAATTAATAGTGGTAGTCTCGAACAACAGTTTGCCTCTCTAATTGTGTAGGGGTGGTTACGTCAGACATCTTGGCATACTACCGCGAAGTGGTAAAAGATGTCCCGATTGTCCGTCAGCCCCCTTATCGCCACGGGGTTTTGTCCGACACCGGACAAGATGCCGAACTCTTTCAAGCATTTTCCATTACGCACCGCCTTCTTCATATGGAATGATGTCATATCTTGGTTCAGGAAATAGGAGAGAAATGCAAGATCGGGCCTCAAGCCGTGGTTTAAGGCCGCTTGACGAGTATACATCCACGACGATGCTGTTTATACTAGCAACTACCTCACACTTGCACGGACAAGTCAGACTGGTCATATTTATTTGCTTTTTGCATCTTAGTGCCCACTCAACCTTTATTACACACCCTCTTGGGAATATGCCTAACATGCTGGCTTATTTGCTTTGTGAAGTTTGTCTTGCATTAGGACTTCGGACGATGCGCCGATCTGAATGGTTGTGCGATTTACGTAAGGTCGGCCAGATTGTACTCTGTCTTTAATGAATTTCCCTCGCCCTGTTTGTATTAGCATGGAACTCCGCCGAAATGTGCAGGCTAGAGTGGACATCATAACTTTATTTTTCTCCTCCTTGAGGCAAGTTTCACGGCGGTTTAGTGTGTCCCCTCCTTTTTTCCCTCTAGTCTTCGCTCTGGCCGTAATTTGACACATGGTGAAAGGTAGCGTTCTGTTTGAATAATATGACGTTTCACACGTTTTTCCAGCTAAAAACGGGCATGTCGATGGGAGTTTTGAGGAAGTCGCTTGGTTAACCAGAACTTGGCCATACGAAGAATATATTAATCGCTGGTGTGTTGCAAAAAAATTCTGGGCCCGATGTATCCAACTTCTGCCGGTTCAGGTTTCCCTTCCTTTATCCGATGAGCTGGGACCTGTCATGCAATTCAATATACAGAATAAAAACCGCACGAGAACCATGTGAGCGGTCATAAATAATAAATCAAAGAACTGTGTACCTATGTTTATATCTACATAACACTGTTGGGATGAGTCGTATCTACTCGCGAACAAGGTCAACTGTGGCGCAGTGGAAAGAACCACCAAGACAATTTACATGCTGAAACGGCAGCATGATTGGCTCCATTCCAAATTCTTCCTTCAGCCAATCTGCAAACTCAACATCCTGCTCTTCAATAAAGATCTTCTTCTCATCAAGGCTCAACGTGTTAAGGATCAGCCATGGTGAGCACATGTACATGGGAGGACTTGGGGGTCCTCGCGGCTTCGGCTTAATTGGGCAAGGACGTAGATCCCCCGTTAAAGACGTCATGACTCCGGAGCTCTGCCTCCGTTACACGCTCCGGATTGTAGATGGCCAGGCCAAAGCGGAGTGGGAGAATCGTTTTGTCAATGTGCATGGCGTGGTCTTCAGTTGTATGTAGCACTTCTACCGAGTAGCCGTCAGGGATCTGGGCTCTCAGGTACTCGATGCCTTTCATGTTGGTGACATGGCTCAGCTGTCCGACAAGTGTTTTTCCTAGCCTCATAAAGTCCGCCACGTCGAATGCTGGACGCGAGTTGTTGATGGACCAGACTAGGGAGTCTGCATTTGCGGCAGTTCGTTCTCTAGAGCCATCCAAGAAAGGCTGGTCGTAAATGGTATCATTGCCGAGGATAGTTGGCGCATGGCAGATGCGCGCCGGTCCGCTGCCAGACGACAGGTCCCGCAGGATGGTCGAATATCCTAGCTCGACCTCGCGACGACGACACGCCCAGGCAAAAGGAGACTCGATTAGCGTGTTGCTTACCGTCATCAAGGCGTCCCGTGGCATGGATCCGGTGTAGCCACCGACATTAAGCCAGTTCACCTCGTTGGGCCGATAGACCTTGACGCCATGTTGCAGCAGAATAGAGGCGAGATTATCGAGCTCTGCTTGGGCTTTGGCAATGATCTCGGCGGGAAACGGGTTTCCTGGTCAAAACTCGTCTACGTGCTCTGCTGGCATACTCACCTCAAACACGGCACGTGGCTCCGAGGGAAACGCCGAGTGCTCTGCTCTACCGACCACTCGTTGTCTGCTGAAATGACGCCAGACATGATGGAGAAATGAAAACATTGGAGATATTGACTATCAAAGCACTAAATCAACTTCCTGTTCATGTGCTCATGGACGGAGGACGCGTCTTATAAAGTATCAGGCGAGCTCAAGATGACGCTCCTCCTTTGCCTCGTATTGTAGATTGCGCAGATCTTGCGCTGTGGCGTTTGTTGATTTGAGCACCAAACTTGAGTATGTGGTCCGCTTTTGCGAAGCATCGTGTCTCCCAGCGTTTTTCGAACGTCCGATTGCTCGGCTTCAGTCAGCTGTTAATAAGAAATGGGGGATGGGGCGTGATTACAGTCATTCCCATGTCCTAGTCTTGCACAATCTTATGGGCCCGTTTTATTCCAGTCCGAGCCTATTAGCAAGCTGTGATAGTGCGATCGGATTGAAGGTCGTCTCCAGGATGCGTCGTTGCACGCGCGGCTACGTCCGCCCTATGGCGAAAATCCACCCCTGATGTAGACTTTTGTTGCGGCTCACGCAGGGGACACGACTCAAAGGAGGGACAATAAAGCAACAAATGTGATGGAAGCTATCGTAGTGTGATGCGGGCGACCTCTCAAGTGGGTAGACAGGCTGACCTGTGTGGGGGTGACCCAACAACTTTTTTGTAGTGGTGTTGACGCGCAGCCGCGCTTAAAATATTGGCTTATTCGATTGTTATTTCTAAGTCCTAGTAGATTACTCGTACACTAAGTAGGTCCACGTGTACATACAAAGGAAAACATCTGTGAAATGGTGCGCACAGCTGCAGCCCTCGCGTAGCGCGGGATTCCATAATCCGCGCAATATCTCTGCTCCACCTACGCGTCCCGGGCAACAGGTTTAAGTGATGACATTTTTCGGTAAACGAACCGAACGCCATGAGCTCGAGCTGCAGGTGGCGAAAAGTCCTTAGCTACATACAACAGCTAGGGGATTGGAACCGGGAGTCTTACTCTCGGTTTCCCCTTTTGTGAAGCGAACAATGACTTCCAGGCCGGACTAAAACAGTAGTTACATATAGATTTAGTGAATATATATTGCAGGGTGTCGAATACAAAAAAGTAGATACTACCTAGAAAGCGGAGTTTGAAGTGGAATAAAGTGGGGTAAAGAATAGAGCGATATCGCGAAAAGCACTACTCGTCATTTTGGACCGACAAAGTATAAGCTGTATACTTTGCTCGTATCTCCTCAGAGGCTTTCAGTATACCATACAAGCTAAAATAGCCCTAACCTAAGTGCGAGATCTTTAATGGAAAGACGCCTAATAGGACATGGATCCATAAGTTCACAGATTACAGGGTGGAACGTCTGCTGGACATGAAGTGGTAACTCAGTAAAGAATTCGTTTCTTCCATCCTTGAACTTGGCCATGTAGCGACGGTAATGCGGCCGGAGATTGGATGGGTGATAATCAATGATACGGTCGCCATTTGTTAGGATATAAAAAATCTAATCCAAGTTAGAGCCACTCAAACAACATTAGGTGCATACCGTACTTACCAGTTGTCCCATATACCAACTGTCTACCTTAAAGGGCTGAACTGTTGACTTAGTTGTCTCGAACTCAATAGCCCTCGTTGCACCCCGGGAGAATCGATCCGCACAAAGAGGTGGCGATATCCTTTCTTTATAGTAAAAGCAATATCCAAAGTCCATGATCTTGCAGGTCCCGATTCCGAAGCCTAAATCTTCCGGTTTAATAATAGACTTGGGGAGGATATCAGGTGTTGGAGATCCATCGAGGCGTTCGACTTTATGCTCCACCATCGGGTCTTTAAGCAGCACCTCAATTTCTTCATTCAAAGGTGCTGGTAAAGCCACATTCCCTGGGTGAATGTCTGCATTATATTAACCTATTTTTCTGTAAAAAAAAAAAGTGTTATCGGTCCACTTACCTGCGTGCACAATACCTAAGTCGTGTAACTCAGCCACTCCTCGAATTATGTCCTGAACACATTGCACACGCAATTCAATACTCAATGGGAGGATCGAGTTTCTGTGGACGTAATCAGTTTGTACCCGCTGAAGATCTGACCCAGTTGGTCGGTAGACAATCGCGTCGAAGCTTAGATTTCGGTATTCGGCCTTGACTTTCGCTAAGTGATGCGGTATGGTAAAACTATCTTGGATTGTACATATATAGCGGCTTCGGCATTCTTGACGTAAGTATCTGTTTATGCTCAATTCGCGTTGAACTTGCTTATCATCAGTTCGCCCCAGGAACTTCACAGTAACGAAGCCACTAGCATTGATGGTTAGCCATTTTACAGTAAAGGACAACAAAACACAAACCTGTTATTTTTGTTTCTAGCAAGCCAACACCAGTCGCCGAGCCTCTTCAGAAGCGTATATCCATGATGATTTTGCCCGTAGGACACGACGGGTTGTTCAGAGTCTGCCCATCGCTCCAAAAGGTAGTTGTCTCTCCAGAACTGACTACCATCTGTTATTTGCTTATATTGATGGAAGAGCGAAGGTAACGGCCTTTTTCGGACGATGGGTTTCCACGTTTCAGGGTTCCATAGCTTCATCATAAACTAAGATATCAATGCAGGAAGAGAGAACGTAAGTCGTTATGGAGCGTGAGAAATTGGTGACGGTCACACCAGCCGGCTTGGATTGATGATAGATTCACTGAAGGCGGTCAAGGATGGCATGAAACCTCGTCGCGCAATACATACATACCTGTGTAATCTGCAGTAATCCTTATGTACAGTCATCCTTTCGTAACAACTCAAAATGGAGAAATGTACGTCTGTCAATAAAAAAACTCTTTGACGGCCCAAATTTTTCTCTCCCAGCACTATGTTATCAAGACATTAAAACTAGTATATAATTATTTCATAGTTTTTTTTTTTCCTTTTTTCTAAAATGCCAAGGCAGAACTGGGAAGCCTGTCACATGACAGTAGCCGTTGGCATCTCCACCCCCTCCATCTCTCAGTCGTCGGGTATGAGATTACAGCGGGTCGTAGTTGAAGTGTTCCGGAAGCTTTTTCAGTAGTCACTGGTGCATCATCACATGATTCTACGAGAGTTCGTCCTCACGCCATAGATGTTCTCGTCTATCTCATCTGGAGTATTGGTCTGAATTTGAGTCAACGGCTATCAAGGACGACAAAGTATATCTGTTCAGAGCGGGTGCTTGCATTTCGCGTTCACGGCGCTGCATTTGCAACACCGAACTCAAGTTCTGCACCGTATCGTCATCCTGCGGAACGGGCCGGGACCAAGCGGGCACGGCCGGGAAGAGTCCAAGAGAGCCCCATTGAAATAGAGATGGGTTCCCGTTCTCGAAAGGAACCACAAACCTACCACCTATCTTCTTGTGCGAGCGATTTTTCGAAACCTGTGCAATTATACTCATCGTCACTCCATCATATACTATAGAATGCATAGAAAGAACACGCGTCGTCTCCGAGAACTTGTTGCTGCTGCACGTTTAATTGCGTCTTGAACGGGTAACTCGCATTGAAGCTCGAGGAATGTGTGGCAATTTCAGCCAAAGTGCAGTCGAAAGACAAAGAATCGCGGGATCCAGGTACGTCCGCCATGTTCACAAACAGAAAGGATCTGTGAGCTGAAGTCAAGGTATTCTGTCAGGTTTTCATCGTTCGTGGGCCCATTTGAAATAATCTGCTTTTGCGTCTTTTACGAATTTGTCGGTTCCGGCGACCTCAATGAGAGCAATCAGTTCGTTCTTGCAATGCAGCCTATGGTCTCGGCAGGTATAAGTCCTGACAAGGCCTTGGCTTCGGTACAGAATACTCGAACTTAGAGGCTACAGGCGTCGATGCAGCAAATTTTAGCGCATTCGATACACGATATCAGCCAGAGCTCAACGCAAATATTAAGGCAGTAAGGCCCTCAAATATGAAAGCAAGGCTTCCACCGGGCGTCATGCCCTCGTCACCGGACGAGGGCGGGGTACCCCTCGACTTGACTACATCCAGGGCCTCCAACTTGAGGGAGCCAACATTATCGGAGCCCTGACGAGGCCTAGCTTGCATGCCTGTGCCTGGGTTCTGTGCCTCAGTGGTGCGTGATTGAATTTTGCAGCCCCTCAACACAATGGCATTGCATGATTATCCATAATTTACCAGCTACTTGCATTAACTGTGGGATTGATGGACAGTAGCGGGACGTCAGCTGTCTCGTAAAGAGAGTCAAGAGTACTACCGCGAATGTCGAGGCTCCCGAATCGGGTCCCCTACATCGCCCCGTTAACGTATGTGCATGCGTATGTAAGTCAAACATCCTGGCTATACCAATATTGTTATATGTGTTCATAGCCATCTCTTACGCACACCTTCGAGTGCCAGCTCACCGCCGAATCTGTGGCCCCTTCATTATTTGCCCCCTAAAATCTACTCCGTGAGTCTGAAACTTGCTGTTTTGTTTCTATCCTTGATCCCTTGCGGCGTTTTCCTCTTCGATTCTCGACTTCTATAATGGCATCCTCGTCCAGTAGATCGGCTGCCCGCGCTTGGCCGAAACTGCATGGGTACCTTCGCAGGGGAGTAGTTCGTGACAAAGTCCATGAGAGGACGCGGGAAGAATGGCTTAGCTGCCTTGGGATCGTCAACGTCAACAATAAAAGAATCAGGGATGGCTTGGCACCATTTACACATGCCACGATCATGTACGTATCTGCCATGACCATCCTCTGTCATGGTCACTCACATTGGGAGTGCGCGACTGCCCTTGTAGGGCGTAAGAGAGCGAGGCACGTGGTGCCCTCGCTACGACTTAGCGGCGCACTAAGCGGGCATATTAAGAGGAAGCGCGCACATTTTTATGATAGGGCAGAGATTTATACCTTCAAGCATTACCCCTTACCTAGCAGCTACGTCGCAGTGCATCTTCTGTGTCTCAGTCTTCACTCCACTAAGCAGTCTCCCACGACCAGTCTTGACAATATCTTTCTTTATACATAAATAATAGGGCTTCTTCTTGCTAACAATCTTATCAGGACCGGCCTCCATACGAGTCCTTCCGATCCAATTCCCCATATAACACTTGCCGTCGCAACAAAAGAAATGCAGATCCAAAGCCAGCATTTTATGATGCATAGTCGAGCCGACACTGAAGACATCAATACAGCACGATTTCTCGGAGAAGAGGCATTTCCCAATAAATACAACGATGACAAACAGCTCCGAGACTCTTACAATAAGCCCATACGTGCTCGAACATCCCTTTTGCCAGATGATGAGGCTAAAACATTCCCAGTTGGCTACATCAAAGATCCAGGTGGCCTTGAGAAGTGGTTTGTCCTCAACGAACATGGAGAGCCACTTTATATTGAATCCGAATTCTATACGGAGGGTGAGGGTTAGTCAGCACGCATGAAATTCCTGCACCCGGAATTAAATAAACCAGTCAGAGCCATTTTCTATGGTCTTGAGCGGCCCCAGCCAATCTCTCCGAGACCAACCAATCTACAGGTGGGCATGGCACACTTGGACTTGAGTGAAACTTCTTTGACTGGAGATTTTGAATTAGTTCAACTCACGTTGAACTTCGGGAAACACATGAAGAAACCTCTCCGGTGCGATATACAGAAAAAGCAGAACTTAAAAACTGGCTGGGGAGATTGGGAATATTTGGCAGATGTGAATGCCTTTGAGTGCCAGTGGTATGACAAAATTCTGCGATGTCTTAGTCTCCCTGACGGGGTTGAGGTAGTCGAAGTCCTATTGGATTCGCGACTGCCAAAGCCGGTTTACTTTCAAACCTCAGGTAGGAGTATCTTATATACTAAGGCTGAGCGGTGGCTATTTGGTAGGAATGGTTCATTTTTTGTATTTTTAGACTCCAGAACGTTCTATCTCACGTATTCCTGGCCAAAGGAAGATCTAGCATTCGAGTAAAATGAATGAATTGCTAGGTATCATTCTTTTTAGTCATTCGAGGAATATCAGATTACTATATTGTAGAGACGCTTTCTAAGCTCGTTATCCCATGAAAGAGAGATCGCTTTCTCGAATGTGCAGCCGAGTAGGTAGTGTTCAATAGCACAGATTTACAAAAGTGTAACGCAACTTCATCAACAGATCTTTAACCGTACAGCTTAGATATATATATCTGATTAGCCGGCTATTGACAAGCTTAGACTGCATTTTGCCAGTACCAGGCGGCCTCTGTAGGGGGTATCCTTGACTGTAGGGAATCACATATTTGAAGTACCAGTGTCTAGTTCGAGGGTTCAGAAACTCCAAAATGTGCTTGCTCAGATCCTCCCTCTTGACTCATCGGAGGCCGAGCAGCCACTGCTTTCTTCTCTCTGTAGTATACACAATAAAGCGATGTCCTTCAATGGTTGTTATTCTCTGATCCATTCATATACCCACGTCGACAGTCTACTAGAAGATTTCTCAATAAACCAGGAGATCTGCTATTATTTTTGGAAACCAGTATGAACTTTTTGAGTCTGATAGTGGAGCAAATTGTGGTTGTACCAGAGAAGAAAGGCATACCGAAGAGCTTTTACAATGTGGTGGACATGGTTTGGGGTAGGTTTCTGCTTGTTTTTGACTTGACAATAGAACTGGCGATATCATCCAATGCTTAGTTGAGCTCCGGGTTTAGACCATTTGATCTGTTTCCTCCGAAGATTTGATGCAGATTGTTGATGCTTAGCAATCAGCCGGGGACCTACGAAGTCAAGTTCGATCGCTCACTGCATTGCTGAAGGAATCAATCTTTTAATTGGGACACATGGAGTCTCAAAAACGCGGCCAGTGCAAATAGGCACATCAATTGAGTGTAACCACTTAAATTGCCACTGAGCACCTGACATTCCGCAGTGGTGATGTTGGTGGAATCAGCGCCCTTGACGTTGATGTTCAGAGATAGTGACTGGGAATACGAGGAGAGCTGATGTTTCTGAGAATTGTCGTGACGAACACATTGAGGGTGAGGGATTGCAGAGTGGTGTCTTTGGAGTTGATGTGTTGAGCAAGAGAGGAACCAGCACTATCTTAGGGGGAACGTTGGGGTTCTTGTTGCGTCTAGAGCTCCCCGTTTTATCAGTCGAGATGGAAACAAGCTGAGCGATTGACAGCGCAGATTCGCAGGCTGTATGAAGAGTGACCAAGCGCTGTATAAAGACAACCATCTGCATCAAAGCACGGCCAATATAAGATGCGCGGCAAGCACCATAAGCCTGCAAGTCATTAAATACAGTTCACCCTCCTGTTTTTCTCTACTCCAACTTGAACATGGTTTGGTGTGCCTCGGCCGACCCCACATCGCTTTGCGTATATCGAAATCCCTTCCTGTTCGATGCTCTCGCGCGGTTCCCATGCAGGCGTTGATACCTCAAGGAACTGAGAGGGACTTCTCAGTGTGGATCCTTATTAAAAATCCCGTAAAAAAAACTGTTTCGCGCCGTCAGAGCACTTGGTATCGAGGCAGTGCAGTTGTTTGTTTCCGCACATGAACCATGATCACAGTCCGTCGTATCGATTGTCATCAATGTTCACCTGAACCGATTGTTTGCATCATATTTCAGATCACGTACCTTTAGGCTGAGACAGTAATGCAAACGGACCGGTTGTTCTTATTGCCCTGTGCTTTGTTCCATCGCTATTCTTTGACGGAACAGCAGCGAATGCTCAAGCCAGCTCCGCCATCGTAAGTGCAGGGGTTTATGAACAGCCCCCTTGCCAAATCTATAAAAATGCTTCTCAATTCTTCCCTCCTTCGAGAATTGTTTTATTCATCGACTCATTACCCTGAAAATCATTACTCCATCAATCTCAATCCCGGGCGCATATCACTTGGCTTGTACCTGCATCCACTCAGAAGGCAGGTTGAACTTCCAGTCATTATATAAGTTATTCACGACTGACAAGGTAACAGTTATGGATAACAACTGGAATCAAAATCACTTTAAGGATGAGGATCTTAAAAAGATCGTTACACACATCCACCTCTGCGCGTATATCAACTCGAACAATGCGGGAGACGAAGAGTATCCTCCTACCAATCACTGGGTTGTCTTCTGCGAGACATCATCTACTCACTCAGTGCGGATTAATATGGGTCCAGGCTATGGTTCGGATGGTCTGCGAGGAAAGATAACGATCTCGTCGAAGACATACATATACACCAACAACGCCCATCACAGACTGTCCCTCCCAGTCAATGGTAGAACGAAGATTCAGGATATCATCAGGGTCATCAACAAAAATGGGCTTCAGAGATACCAATTCAACCCCAAATGTGAAGGTTGCAGATTCTGGACTTACACTTTGATTTCCTATCTTGAGCAGGAAGGTATAATCGAGTCTGGAGGTGCCAATCAAGCTTGGAATGCGGTATGTTATTATTACTTTGATCCCTCGGGATACGAAAAACGAGAAGTCGCAGAGGGAACATTTCGGTGATTTGCATGAGCGCGTGTTAGAACACGGCGACATCAAGAGAACCGAAGGATGGATACTTTCGTACGGCGGAGGATCGAAATATGTATTTTAGTCTTCAAACATGCGAAATGTCTATTGAATATAGCACATTACGTCGTTAATTCCCTAACCCTTTTCCACACGAAACGTACTTGGGTTGAGACCGATCCGTCGTTACCACCCATACACCTCAACAGCACTTCAATCAAGCACCGAAGTATACAGTCTCCGTTGCCACAAACACTTTCCACAAACCGGAACTAAACAGCGTCGCGTCGTAGACCCGCGCCTCTTCATAGTGCTTTTGAAAGACTGGTTTCGCTTTCGAGAATGATTTGGACAACTGTTGAGAAATCAAAGAACATACGTGCGTTAGATGTCATCACAAGTTTAACGACTGAGCACAGTTCCAGCATGATGTAGCCGCACGTGGAAAATGTGAGACGGGCGGAACATTGAGAGGGAACATGGCACAAAATACCTTCCACGCGAGGAAACAAGGCCAATCGTCATCGTAAGACCAGAGGCGTTTAGTAAAGGAAGAATGCTTTTCACCATTGAAATGCACCGGCTAGACGCTGGATCCATTTCTTTCGTCTTCCGCGATCCACCCCTCACATTACGAAAGCTAAGTTTTCCACCTTGCTTCTTTGCTATAATTTCAGTGGGCCGGTACTTAGATTCTGTTCGAGTTGAATAAGCCCAACGCGCAACTAACATCAGTTTTGATTGACAGTCTTCCACACACTTAGATTTTAACTTCCACATCGCATCTGCTTAAAGTCGCATCAAAGTCCTGTCTTTATCGCGGCAAGCACCATAACATCATGACCCATTGGCAGAGCAGGGGTCTCGACTTTCGAGCAGTAGCCACTTCTTTCACCTCATGGCTATATCATTCAGGAATCATTGTCTGACTTTTCGTGAGCAGCAGCATATCCGCTGGTATTCATATTGAAAAATCGTCCCGGGTCGAAGCGCCTCAGTCTACATCTGATTCTGGATCCTCGTCTGGCGTTCCAGCAACAGCAGCATATCCGCCGGCTTTCATGTTGAATCGGCGTCCCGGGCTGAATCGCGTGAACCTAGATCTTATTCTTTCCAGCATCCGACGCTCTTTATTGTAGAACCCACCGGCTATCCAGGCAAATACTTTCCACCGAAGCATTGCAGATTTCGTCCAAGAAGAACAAGGAATGAAATTAAACATGCCGGCATATTCGAAGAACTCGGGATAAAATCCAGCACAATCCCAATCGATGATCCATAGCTGCCCTTCAGGGTCGAGTATGATATTACGGGGTGCCAAGTCGTGATGTGTCAAGACGAATGGACGACTGTATGAGAACACTGGTTTGGGGCAAGTTGCGTGCTCTGCCGGTGTCTTCCTTATCTCTTGGCGGAGTGAAGTAAAATTCGCCCAAAAATTCAAAAAAGCATTGACATGATGAAAAGTTGCTCTAGGCGGCAAACTGAACAAATCTTCGAGAAAGTATGACGTACATTCGCCTGTTGTCAGTGATCCGGATGTGACTGACATAACTGATCTCAAGCGGTGGACAACGCGACGCAGTTGAAAGGCAAGTCGAAGGCTTGATATCCAACCAAGCTCTGGCCATGCTATATCAAGTGTTGTTCCTGAGATCCGGTCCATAATGCAGTAGAAGGCATCGTCTTGCCGAACAATTCGCCGAACGTGTGGGACGCGAATTCCAAGCTGAGATGCCACTTGCGTAGCACTCACAGCGACCTCGAGATCACCCTTTCGATATCCCTTAGCCAAATACTTGAGAGACAATGGTATAATATTGTAATACTTCGGTAAACGAGGGAGAGAAGTGATTTGATTGAGAAGATCCGAGTCTGTGTAGCTCAAGAGCTGCGTGTCGTCAAAGATCGACTCCATTTTGAGAGTCATGTCCGAGAGAAAGAAAAACAAGATTTTCATGTTCAGAATTATGGACCCAAAGCCTTCCCGATGATTTTCCGAAAGTGGCGCAGCCATCAAGCGGCCCGATCCATTCCGCACCAGGCAAGGCCTTAGCTCTTCTTTTAGTCACTGAGCTGGTACCCACGCATTTTGTCCCCGAGCTGCGCACGCTTTCAAACCACCATCATTCTCGACGTGCGAAACACTGTCGCTAAAATGATGGGGGGGTTCAACGGTGGCATGTAAAAGTTTCGACCGTAGTATGGGGTAAGTAATCTCATCTAGACTACTCTATTCTTGTTTCTTTCAGAAACCATCTTGCTTCCACCAGGGGCTGGTCGAAGTACATACAACTAATTACATGTGAATCGAAATAAAAATCCCGTCACGGCACTTGGGCAAGCGGACAGCCCCACCAATCAGCCGTCGGAATCTGCTGCTTACTAACCTTGTGGCCACCAGTCATTGCCTGATATCTGACCCACTTATGCATCCGTCTCTGTTGGTCGGACGCGAGCCATAAAAAGGTGGGGCGGCCGGGAGACAGAGCGGGGTAGGCGTCGCTTCGGCCGCGGAGCCATTCCTTTGGCAGGGACTTGACAATTTCTTGATGACGACTCGAACAGCGTTCAATGTGCCCGTAGTGTTCCGCCTTGGGCTTAGCTTATGCTGCAAAGTCAAGAAATCGTTTGCCTGTTTCAGTCACTTGCCCAGAAATCGGCTCCGGGGACTGCCTGGCGGCTTTCTAGATTCGAATGTGCCCGCTCCTAGCGCTTCTGGGCTGCATTGTTTAAAATCTTAAGCACCCGGACTCCAGCACAAAGTCTCTTCTTGTCTTTGCCTCGTTTGTTTTGTGCCTTTCAAAGGCCCCCACAGAATATTGGAGCATACTTTCAAAGATTCAAAAAAAAATAGGAAAAAAGTCCGCGACATCATGGGTCTGACGTTAAGCAAAGCGTCATTGTTTCTTGTGCCCCTTGCCTCCCGCCTAAGTTCAGCGCAGCCTGCCTCATCCAGCCCCTCACTCAATGTTTTGGATTTCGTTGATCCTTTGATTGGAACGTCAAATGGAGGTAAATTATGACAGAGCTTTTCAACGTGACTCCCTCTCCACATTTGACCTTTACCTTGTCAATTCCTGACTTCTCCTCTCAACCCCCCCACCCCCGGCCCTTTTTTCTGTTCGTTCCTCTCTTTGCTTACAACTACGGATTGTCTACAAAGGCCACGTCTTCCCAGGAGCAAGTTTACCTTATGGAATGGCCAAGGCGGTTGCAGATGTAGACGTGGAAGTCCAAGGTGGATTCTCGTCCAACGACGGCGATAGTACGTTCAATCGCAGCTTTTGAATTATCTTGAAAAACTTTTCATCTCACCCTTACTCAGTCACTGGATTCTCTCACATGCACGATAGTGGGACTGGAGGGGTCAGTATGCGGTTTGCTCCTCCCTTACCACATCGCTGAGAATTGAAGCAGGGTGCCTCCCTGGGAAACTTCCCTCTTTTCCCTCAAAGCGGCTGCAAAGACGACATCCTGAATAATTGTTGTTTCTCTAAGATCGCTAGGGCGTCGCAGAGAGTAAAGGAGACAATCATGGCCCGAGCGGGTTATTTCGCTGTATCATTGAACACTTCAATTCATGCAGAGATGACCGTCACCAACCACACTGCTCTATACAGATTCACTTTTCCGACAGATGGCACGCCAACGAAACGGGCTGGAAATGGCACACAGGACAAAGAAATGCCGTACAGTCCTTTGATATTGGCCGATTTGACAGACTTGTCAGACTCCAGAAGCAACGGAAGTATACAAGTCGATCCCAAGACTGGCCGCATAGTTGGACATGGGACTTTTCGTCCATCCTTTGGGATTGGGACGTATAATTCATACTTTTGTGCTGATTTTGTTGGAGCCGAAATTCGTGACACTGGAGTCTTCATGAACAACCGGGCAGCATCCGAGCCAAAAGCTCTTGAGGTACCAAGTGATGGAAATGTCGTACCAGCTGGTGCTTGGGTCCAATTTAATGCACCAAAATCGAACTCCATCAAGGCACGAGTCGGCATGTCATTCATAAGTACAGAAAAAGCTTGCCGAAATGCCGAGAAAGAAATCGCCGATTTCGATTTTGAGAGAGTGAGAGATGCTGCCGAGAAAAACTGGCAAGCAAAAATGGAAGTTGTTCAAATCAATAATGTTGGAGTTTCCAAATCCCTGCAAAGGACATTCTGGAGTGGGCTATATCGAGCGTTACTCTCTCCACAGGACTATACAAGTATGATAATCTCCTCCAGCCTCTGGAATGTGGTCCGTATGCTAAGGTGTTTACAGATGAAAATCCATTATGGGAAAGTGATGAGCCGTATTTTGACTCTTACTACTGTATCTGGGACAGCTTTCGAAGCACCCACCCTTTAATTACTCTTATAGACCCTGACGCACAAGCACTGATGGTTCGCTCGTTGATTGACATTTTTCGTCACGAAGGCAAACTCCCAGACTGCCGGATGTCTCTATGCAAGGGTTTTACGCAGGGCGGCAGCAATGCCGATAATTTGCTTGCAGACTCTTATGTCAAGGGACTCAAAGCCAATATCGATTGGGAGACGGCTTACACGGCCATGGTTTCTGATGCTGAAGGTCAGTACCGATGGCTCCATCACTGAAATAAAGAAGAAGGAAAAAAAAAGACAGCTCACCTCTAACTACATTCTGCAATTCCCATTCTCACAGACGAACCTTCTCTTTGGACGGTAGAAGGCCGTGGGGGTCTTCACAGTTGGAAGACAAAGGGGTATATTCCCACCGATGACTTTGACCCTTACGGTGTCGGTATCTTCACGAGGTCGATTTCACGAACAATTGAATATTCTTACAACGATTTCTGCATTGCCGAAATGGCAAAAATCATGAATAAAACTGGAGATGCAGAGAAGTACTTGGAAAGGTCAAAAAATTGGAAAAACATGTTCCATCCCACTTCTCGATCACGTCTAAACACCACAGGAAGCCATGATCTTAACGATCTCGTTGATAGTGGATTTCAGGGGTTCTTGCAGCCCAGGTATCTGAACGGAACGTTCGGCTATCAAGATCCAGCTATTTGCACCGGTTTGTTCAATTTCACGTCTTGTTACTTGAATCCCGCCGGTCACGAGACTTATGAGGGTGGATCTTGGCTCTACACTTTCTACGTTCCTCACGACCAAGCAACACTAATTCCTGCACTTGGCGGCAGACAGGAGTTTACCCGTCGTTTGGAATTTCTGCACAACACACCGGGACTTTTCTATGTTGGAAATGAACAATCATATTTATTGATTTATTTGTTCCACTTCGTTGGCCGCCCTGGCTTGTCTTCCCGTTATGCCCATCAGTACATTCCCAGTGCGTTCAACGACACTGCTGCTGGAATTCCTGGCAACGACGATTCCGGCGCGATGGGAAGTTTCACGGCTCTAACCATGATGGGTCTCTACCCCATGAGCGGACAGAATGTCTATCTAATTATACCACCATTTTTTCCAGAAGTTACCATAAGGAGCCGTGTCACCGGTCGAATGGCCACAATCAGGAACATTAATTTTGACAATGCGTATCAAAACATTTACATCCAGAGTGCACGTCTCGATGGGTTGCCCTTTCATAAATCATGGATTACACATGAATTTTTCAACAACGGTGGATTGTTGGAGCTCACGCTGGGCCCTGTGGAGAGTGCATGGGGTTCTGGAGAGGACGACAAACCTCCAAGTGCATCCACGCATTTCTGGGACTGAACACTTTGACTTCGGATTTTTTTTTGGGTCGCTGAAAAACTTTATATGATAGTCAAAGAACGTATTTATTACTCAAATATCACCATGTGTAAGTCGCATAAGAGGCGGAATAAGGGGTGATAATTGTCGAGTCTGTTGGAGCGGGTTCGCGTGGACGGCATTGAGTAGGGTTATTTTTTTTAGGGGCATCAACCACCGCGAAGCCCAACAGTAAAACCACCAGACGAAACGGTTATTAAACATTGTTCCTTGTCTGCCCCGCTCTTCACGGTCTCCACCAGACCGGTCGACCAGGGAACCACGGGTCTAGGGGACTAGGGGACCATTGATTTACCACTCTGGCTGATTTCTTGGACAACTCTCTCTACCCAATATCACCTTGACGAATCCCAGACCAATTACCACTCAGCCTTGGAGTCCTTCAAGATGAGTAGCTCGGCGAGAAACGACCCCGATGCAATAGCAAAAGAAATGCTTGCGTGGATTGATCTCGAGCTAATCTCTTGCGTTGAGCTGCAAAATCTCTGGGCTGGCTACGGCCACGTTTGTGCTGTCAAAGCACGTCGGTTGGGAAAAGTGCGCACCACGGATCAGGGAGTCAACTCACAATGGGAAGAGATTCGACTCGTTCTCAAGATCGTGTCCCCACCAGCTGGCCTTAAGGATGAAGGACATCAGCGGAAGCTTCTCAGCTACGAAGTGGAGCAATTCTTTTACGACAGAATAGCACCAACACTCGACGACCTGCCACTTGCCAGGTGTCTCGCCACGACGTCAAGCATGACCGAGAAAGCGGCAGACGCAGGTCTTGAAGGAATCAAGGCCACCTTGATGACTGATTTGCGGTTGCGATATCCTGTGGCCGGAGAGAAACGTGGGTTTCTCACCTCCCGACAGGTTCATTCTGCTTTGCGGTGGCTAGCAACATTCCACCGGAGTTATTGGGCAGACGCGCGGCTGCAACTCTCAAGCTTGATTTTACCACCACTTGCGGAGGCTGAATTGAGACGGTCGAGTGTGAATGAGCAAAGGGGAGGGATATGGCTGAATGGCGGCTACACATACCTAGCCACACGTCAAAGCGAGTATGAGTCCCTCAAGGAGGACGACAGCTCGGAATGGTCAGCTTTGTTGTGTAAGCCCGTTCCGCATTTTTCCACAACGGTTGCAGAACTAGCAGCTTGCTTTCTGACACCCCGTGGACGTCCCATCGAGACTTATTTGCACGGAGATGTCAAGTCGGAAAATATGTATTCCACGAAAAGCGGCGATGAGGTAGTCTTCTTTGACTTTCAGTACGTAGGTCTTGGTCTCGGCGTTTGTGATCTAGCCAAATTTTTCACATGTTCCGTGCCTTTGGACATGCTAGTCGGTTCGCAGGAGATGCCTAGTCAATTGACCATGACCGAGAGTGAGAAAGCTCTGTTGAGCCTGTACCGCGAACATCTACTTCAAGAGACGACGGGAGTTTCGACACCAACCTACAAGTGGGATGAGTTCCAGCGGCATTGGGAAACAGCGCTTGTAGACTGGTGTCGGTTTCAGGCCTCTTGGGGTTTCTGGGGCAATACGGAATGGCTTCAGGCCAGAGTTCGCTGCATTTTGCATGATCCGCAGTGGCAGGCTTGGTTAGGAAACGAAGTTCACAGACTTCAGGGTATTTGAAAGATGTCTGTAGCGGCAACAAAAGACATGACTGGGTGCTATGTGCTTCTTTCAATGATTCTCTATCGACTATATTCTAGCTGTTATTTGACACCTTTGTTTCTCGGCAGAGAATCGATCAGCACTGGTTGCCCCGTCAATTTGAAAGTGAAATTGACTTTCGCGTCATTATCCACTGCCACGGTATAATCCCCAGGGAAAATGTATTTGTCACCTTGGCTATCGGCTCTCGCAAGGGAGCCCAGATTGACTGCCAATTCAAGCCGCTGACTTGTTCCAGCCTTAATTCGACGCAATCGACCATAAGATACAAGCTGTTTCGTGGGATAGGGCGCTGGTCCAGCGTTAGTAGACGATAGAAAAAGCAAGCCAACGTAGTCAGAGGCCAATTCGGCTGGGCCACCCGTGTTCTTGACATCAATGGAAAACGTTTCAAAGTGGCTGGAGTCCTTGTTCTCAGCGGCAGGAGACATCAAAGATGCAATATCATAAGACTTCTTGTCAGGAACTCGGTCCCAGCTGACAGAGAAGTTTGTGTAATGTAGACCATGCCCAAATGGCAGAGTCGGTTTGCCCGTGTACCACATATACGTTCGGCCGGGAAACCCAGGTGAAGGACGCAAGTTCATGTTGGTTATGCTGTTGCCGTCAACATAGCTGGCTGGGTACTGGGTAATAGGCAGCCGACCAGCCGGTGGCGCCTTGCCAGTGAGCACATCAAGAACCGCGTTGCCGCCATCTTGACCAGGATATCCTGCCCACAGGATGGAGTTGACATTGGTGTTTTCCAACAGCGGAGCGTCGTCAATTTGACCACCACTGAATTTGACCACAACTAGAGGCTTCCCAAGTTTTGAAAGTTCAGAAATCAGATACAACTGGTTACCAGGCCAGGCAATTGACTGTCGATCTTGACTCTCGCGCTCAATCATTGCATCTATACCGCCCATAAAGATGACACAGTCCGCGGTCTTTGCTGCAGATAATGCGTCGGCAAACCCACTTGTGTTTTGGGTATTCAAGTCAGTTCCTGGCTCAAATCGCAATTGAGACCAACGCTGTTGGAAGGCGCTCAATGGACTGATCAAGAAAGGAGCTGTCCCGTCGTAGTTCCCCTGCATTTGCTTGGTTGCATTGGTCCAGGGTCCAATAAGCGCGACTTTCTCCAAGTTCTTGCTAAGCGGCAAAGTGCCATCATTTTTCAAGAGAGTCATTCCGTCTACCGCTGCTTGGTACGCCAGCTTCTGAGCACTTGAAGTGTTCACATCGGCCCAAGAGAGGGAATTGTACTCTGGTACGGTATCAAAATACCCCACCTTGATTAGTGCCGAGTACAATCTAGTAAGTGACTTGTCCAACACAGTGGGCGATGTCAATTTCAACCGGATTGCTTCACCCATGCTAGTATTATAGGTAGGCCCGCAATCAAGGTCAGTGCCGGCATTGAGCGAGTCCGCTGCTGCCGCGGCAAGGCTGCTGGAGTAGTGATGGGGATCGTATATGTTTTTGATAGCATCGCAATCTGATACCACATAGTTGTAGGGTTCGGTAAAGTTCCAGTGATCACGCAAGATATCCTGGAGAAGGTAGCTACTGGCGCACGAAGGGACGCCATATACCGAGTTGTAAGCACACATGATGGAGCTGACCTTGGCATCGCGTACACAGGTCTTGAACATGGGCAGGTAGTAGTCCGCCATATCCTGTGCCGTTGGCCTCAGGTCGTTTCCTTCGCGGCCGTCTTCAACATCATAGGCGGCGTAGTGCTTGCATGTAGCCATCGCCCTCTTGTAATCGCTGCGATCACCTTCAAACGCGGTGACGAGGTTGTACGCATACTGGGAAATACGGTACGGGTCCTCGCCTGGTGTTTCCATTCCTCGTCCCCACCTCGGATCTCTGAAGGGATTGATGTTCGGGGTCCAGAAATCAAGGCCAGCATAACCAGCATTGCCGAACGCGCGGGACTCGATGCTAATTGTTGACGCTACTTCACGAATCAATGCGTCGTCAAATGCCGCACTCATCAATATCGGCATCGGAAAGCTTGTACCGGCACTGAACTCGGCCCCCAATGGAGTTTGGAACTGAACTCCAGGGCTGCGTCCAACACCATGGAGTGCTTCACTCCACCAGCCATAATGCGGAAGACCGAGTCTAGGAACTCCTGCGGCCAGGTTTCCGATATTGGCGATTTTCTCATCCAAAGTCATGGCATTGACTAGTGCGCTAGCTCTCTCGGTCATGCCCAAGGAGCTGTCGCAGATCTTGTTGGAACAAAGCGGATCTCTGTTGCAGTTGGGGCCGACGGGCTTAGACTGGACATTTTTCTCGGGGTTATCAATTTGATAAATATTAATCCTGGTAAAACATTATTAGCTCTGCAACGATAATTTTTTTTCTTCCTTGTTCATCATGTCCTTACATAGTCTCGCTACCACAAATTTTGCTGGCGTTGCCAGGGCACGTTTTATTGCAAAGAGGCTCATCGACTTTGACAGCATATTTTTCAATCTGGTGTCCACAGAAGCACTGTCTATTTTTATTGTATGACTCCATTAGCTTATTGTTGCGAAAATACGTCGAAAGATGATGCGGGCCGAATCGTTTTTTTTTGTTTTTTTTTGCAGGCTTACATTCCGTTCTTCACCCCGCTGAAGGAGAAGCCAGCTCCTCCACATATGTGGGCGCAGTACTCTGGGGAATTCGCCACGGTAATCTTGAATTGCGGCCCCGTCAGATCGTGCACGGCATCTTGATCTCGGTAGCAGCCGACATATTTGGCTTCGGCACTGTAAGCTGGGAGACAAGTACGAGCGTTGCCCTGGCCAAACCAGCTCAAGAAAAGAAGGGACGCCGAAACCCTACGGCGAGTGATCATGATTGGTGGATCTATTAAGGTATTGGTTTTCAAACATAAAATCAACCCACACGTCTCAAGGCGCACTCAATGGGTATTTATTTCCCTTAAACTCGAGTACCACCAAGTGAGTGGGCTCGCTTCACCTTCCGCATCCCCGCGTAGAACCCTTGGACCCGCGCAGATCGACCAATCTCAAAGCTTGACTGTACAATGTGCATAGTATACGATTCGGCCGGATAATGTGAAGCAAAAGCCGCCAGACTAGGACCGAGGCCTTGCCACTCCCTCAGCAAGGCGACATGCAGCTCAATGTCCGTCCCGAAGCATCCGTGGTCTAATTGTTATCATTATGCGACTTCCAATAATGAAACAGCCGACACCCCACTTTGGGAGGGACGAGCAATCTTTATCCGTTCCCCTGACTAAATATTCGTTTCCTCTGGGCGACCATATCCGGAGGCGAAGCCAGGTTATGTCTCTTCGAAACAACGGATGAAAGGCCGTGTTGAGATGCAGCAGTGTGTCATGCGGCAGTTGCTATCCGTCTCACTCCGCTCTCCTCAGTTGTAAAATTGTATCATTGGCGCTGGTCAGGCGGAAGACAACGCGTTAGGCTTCTTGTGATTCAGGCCCTGGCTATCGAATTGCATGCAAGAATCGCCTAAGCTCTAAGCTCATGTATGGTGATACGATAGAACACCAGAAAAGGGGAAATGGCAGTACGACAACGTGGCATGGTATCCCCGAGGCATTGACACCCCGATGCTAGAGGTTAAAAAGTGACATCCAAGATGCTCCGACTCATTTGCAAGCAATCTACTAGTGTCTGGGGCAGAGGGTCAGGGGTGTCAGACATTAACTACCGGATTACTTGTGCCTGAAAGCGGTCCTATGACGCACAATTCAAATCAGAAACGCACGTCCAGATTGTCCAAACGCTCCTGTATATTTTCAAGCTGCCATTTATTCTTCAATCTGAATTCTCAGACCTATGATCCATCCTCCCATAAACTTGAAACATTATGACCCTGCAGTCGCTCATTATTTCTACGTCATTCCCTCTACCCGGAAACCGACCGATTGACCCCGTGACGCTAAAGCAGCATAAGCTAGCAATTGTTGCCACTGTCCAGTTGTCCCCTCACAGCGCCAGCTGGAGCCAGACTAGAGTGCACATCTGTGAAGAACTGCGATGGATCCTCCTCGATTTGGCGAACGTCAAAGCCCTCTCCCGTGTCTTTCTCACTTCCATCCGAAGTCTTGACCCCAGTGACAAAGGGGCCGCGGAGACAGCCGACGCTCGTTCGGCGACCATCCTCTTTGCCTTCGGGGTTTGGGAAAGCAATCCTTTTTTGATTTGAGTCAGCAAAATTTGTGTACTTCTGTTTCTCTTGTTGCACGAAGAGTCGCGCAGCGCTGCAGTAACGCACCTGGGTGGACCAGCTCTGTTCACAGCAGCCTGGTGGATATGAGTAGCCGTGTTCGCAGGCGATTTGAATTCACCTCGGAAGCCATCCAAGGTCAGATTATAGCAGATAACGTTCTCGAGGGAGTTAATTCCAAAGTTGAACATCCCATATGCACCCTCCAAGCCTCCGGTGAGGGTGTTGTTGTTGTCAACTACAGCTCTGGGCTCGACGCGAATGCTATATGTCGAAGTGAACGAAAACGGGGAATTCATGTTCAATTTTGTTAAAAGGTCCTCCAAATCCACAACAGGTCTGCATGTAACGGTAGCGACATAGCCAAAGAAAAAGACTGAAGGCTTCATAATGGATTATGTGGTCAAGAGTGCTAAGGTGTAGGGCTTTCTTATTCTTGTATGATTTCGAAAATGGTATGAACGATCGAAATAAGAATCGAATGAAGAAGAAATGCTCGGGCCTATATATACAAAGCGTACGAGTTCGTGCTCATACAGCAATTATCCAGTCTAATTTTTGACAGTGACGGTAGAATTTGTGCAAAAGCAGCCCTTGGATCGCCAACTTGGCCAGAAATGAAGCTAGTGATTGCAGCTATTCGCTGCTTCGCCGCACAGATATCCCCCATATGCTTGCCTCTGCAGTCACTGACTGTATTGCAAGCAAATCATGATATCATTTTTATGTGATGTGCTGTCCAAGTTTCGCAAATGCCAAGTCGACTATGCTCTTGGCCCGCGAGCTTGGGCCTCGAAGTAGATGCTTGGCAAGTAGCTACCTACCCAGCCACTGTACTTTTCGCCTCTTTTGCACGAGAGAATCTAGGAAGAGAAGAAAAAGAAAAACCAGAGAACAAACGATCAATGACTAACACGACCGAGATATGAGCGACGCAAGATCGTCATGTTTGGATCATTGACTCGCAATTGACAGCATGTATCCATGGAAATCATCCCCTGTTCAAGCAGACGATCCAAATTGGATAGAAAATATTACTTACTGTTCATAAAATCAAGGCTCTTTTTTGTTCATTCAACACAGCACACGATAAAAAGTGATCTGCAAAGCTAGTTGCCACATCCCTAGTCTGCTAGGTCGCGACTGAGCTCAGCGGCGATCATGCAAAAAACTATGATTTCGAGAATTGCGTCGGTTTGCCTTTGTTTCCCGAGGCCGCTTGGAAGCAGGCGCGTGTGGGGTATGATAAAGTGAGTTTATGCCAAGTGCCAAGACTGCTAGTTCCGGCGGATTACCAAGATGCCGGACAACACGCAAAGTCAAAATAGTAGCCGCGGATGAGCGCAATGCCGGCAGTCGCCGGGACTGGCCACGGCGCATCACATGCCATCAAATGCCGGAGCATGAAGTGGCTAAACAGCCTGGTGCTCATCCATCGATCTACTATCCTGGGGAGGGCCGTCTGATCCCTGACTCCTACGTCCCTGCTCTGCACGCCATTTTCCGTTATGAGATCTCCATTAAGGTTTTTTTTTTTTTTTTTTTTTTTTTTTTTTTTTTTTTTTTTTT
>SRPU01000008.1:0-62789 GCA_018360185.1 Claviceps lovelessii
TAGTAGTAGCTACTTTATTAATACTAAGGTAAGCTATAACTACTATTATAATAGCTATTATAATAAGGTAGTTTATTTTAATAAGCTTTTACTATAAAGTAAGGGGTATTATTATTTATTTAGTTTAAGTCTTTTATAAGAAAGTATATAAAAGCTTAGACTTTACCCTTCTTAGCCCTATAGTAGGTTTTATTACCTAATATAAAGTCTTTTAAGTTTTACTTTTTACTTTTTACTAATTTAATATATATATTTTAGTAGTTAGATTTTATTAGTTAAGGGTAAATTTAGTAGAGTTTTATATAAAGTTTATAGTAAAGGTAGGTAAAAAGCTAAAGATTAGTAAGTTCTTTATTAGCTTTAATATAAAAAAAAAACCCTAGCTATAAATTCTTATAAAGATATTTTAAATAATATATTATTTTTAGTTAATTTAGCTTAGTTAAGCTAGGCTATAGTATTTTAAACTTTTATACTAAATTCCTTTTTAATTATAGTAAAAACTAACTAAAGGTTATAGAAAATTATAGCTCTTTTTTTATTATTAAGGTACTAGTAATACTATATATAAGTAATGCTATAGAAGAGATACTATAATTAGTATTTAATTTACTTTTAATAGTTAATATTAATATAATTATAGTAGTTTTTAACTACTTAGATTTAAAGGTTTATTTTAATAAAGATAATAGACTTACTTTTATATTTAATAGCTTTACTATTAATTTTATTTAAATTTATTTTAGGGTTAAGATATTTAATATTATTTAGTTTTTATAAGGGTTTTACTAACTAGTTTAATATTATTAAAGTATAAAAAGTATAACCTTTATAGGGATATTTCTCTTTAAAGTGCTATTTTATTAGTATAAATAATAGCTTTTAAGTATATATAGTATTTCTAAAAGGTAGTTTCTTATAAAGAGGGGGATTATATAAGGTTTTATAATACTTATTATTAGCTAAGTGCCCCTTAAGTTAAGTGGTTTTAATATATTAGCTATTAAAAGCTATTAAATAAAATAGTTATATTTACTATATACTTATAGTTTTAAAGAATACTATAAAATATTATATATTTAAGGCTAGAACTTACTTAAAGGGAAATAAAGAGTATTAAGCTTATTTTATAACTTATTAGTAAAATTTTACTAGCTTAGAGAAGTTTAGGGCTATTATTATATAGGTAATTATATTATTAATTTCCTTAGTATTATTATAGTAGATTTTATTAAAGATAGCCTTTTACTAATTATATATATTAATAAGAAATTATTTAAATTTATTATTTATATTAGGTTTATATTAATGCCTTTAAGCCTTTATTATTTTAAAAGAGGGAATATATTTTATATAGTTTTTAGAAGAGAGGGAACTTACTTTATTTTAATTAATTGCTATAGAATTTAGAGGGGCTTTTAAAAAGATAGTTAGTATACTATAAGTTAAATAAAAGTAGGTTTTTAATTTTAAAAAATTATCCTAGTAAGAATTAGTGCTATTATAGTCTCTTTTTTATAAAAAGGTATTATTTTCCTTTATATAAAATAAGATATTTAGGGTCTCTAAAGGTTCTTTAATTTCTATACTTAAGGATTTTTTTATTAAAATATTCTTTAGAATCTTATATATTACTATATAATTAGTATTTTCTATATATTTTAGGCTATTTTTTAAAGTAATGCTTTTTATTTTTAGCACTAGGTTTGCTTTTTTAAGAAAGCACTTAAGCTTAGCCCTATAAATAATAACTTTTACTATTTTTTACTTAGTATTAACTATTATAAAATTTATAGAGTTTTAATAAATTAATCTTTTAATAGTAAAAAGCTTTAATTATATTAAAAGGTTCTTATTAATATATTAATATTTAGTAAGAGTTTAAAGGTTTTTAATATTTTTTTATAATAAAAAGGGTCTTTTTCTATTCTTAATATTAGGAGAATCTTAGTAGAAAGCCTAAAAATAATATATTTATTATAGCTAGTTTTTGGTAATAAAGCTAGTAATTAAAGAATTTAAACTAATAGGTAGAAGTTATTAGTTTTCTTTAGTTATTAATATAAGGTTTATAGTTTTTATTAGTAATTTCTATATAGTAAATAGGTATATAAAAGAAATAGTAATTACTACTACTTATTATATACTAGATATTAAATGTAAATAGGGGGTGCTTAAATAATAGATATAGTATATTATAAAGGTAATAAAGAGAGAATACTTAAGTTATAAATAGGTGGTTAAGTATATATATAGTTAAAGTTGTTCTCTTTAAGCTAGATGCAGCGGAACCCTCCTTTATACAGTGGGTTCCGCCTCTGGGGATAGACCGTAACAATAGTTCCTTTTTTCTTTAAATAATTTAGTGTAGTATAATAAAGGCATAATTTTATACATAATAATTAAGACCTATATAGTATATAATTTATTTAATTAGATTAAAGAGATTAGAGCTAATAACTTCTAAGTTTTATTATTTTTTCTAGATCTTAGTGCTTAGTAGTATTAACCTTAGTAAAGGTAGTGTTTTTATATACTCTTTAATTACTATTTAAAGAAAAAAGCTTAAGAATTAGCCCTAGTACTATATGAACTTCTTTAAGGTAGTTTTCCCTTAAAAGAACCTTTTTAAAGAAGTTTTATATACTTATTTTAAACTTTAGAAGCCTATTTATATTAAAAGATAGCTTAGTAATATTATTATTTCTGTAAAGCTTACTTATTTTAAGGGATTTTTTATAATAGTAATTATAAAATACCCTTTTATTACTAACTAAAGGTAATAAAAAAAAGAAGTAAGAGTTAATAAATATAATAATAATAATAGGGTAAATAAAGAAATAATAGGGTATAGTAAATATAATAAGTTAGGAATTAACTAAAAAGTAGTATACCTAGTATTTATACTATTACTCTTTACTAAGGCTTAGAATTTAGACTTTAATTTAGTAATAAGGGAACTATTATAATAATATAGGCGCCTCTTTATTTAAAGACTCCTTATTTTTCAAGATACCGCTTAAAAAAGAAGGTTTATTTTAATAAGTAACTATTTAATAAAAGATTTTATAAGTAGTATTTACTAATAAAAGCTTTTAAAGGTTATTATTTAAGTTATATAAGATAGGTTTAGGTCTAGCTTATTATTATAAGAGCTAGTATAGCTAACTATTTATAAGAAAAGCCTACTAACCCTTATTATTAGGTATAAACTTCTTAATATAATTACTATTAATTATTTTATTAAGTATAATACTATTTAAGGTCTAAAGTCTATAGGCTTTTATAATTAATACTTAGCTATAAATTTAGAAAGGCCTATTTTATTTTATTATTAACTTTTAAATAAAGAATATATTTATAGAGTAATATATATTTTAAATAAGTTTAAAATCCCCTATAACTAATTAATTAAAAGGTTTTTAAATTAAAGTAGCTTAGTTTTTATATATTCTTATTATTAATTCTTTTTAAAACTAAAGGACTTTATTTTATATTATAATAATATCTTTTTCTTATTACTTAAAAATATAAATTCTAGCTTTAAAAAGATTTTATACTATAATAACCTTATTTTAGTTCATAAGTTACTAAATTAAAAATTCTACTTTAAGGAGTAATAGGGGTTTCTATTTATAAATAAAATAAAAGGCTAATTACTTATAAAAGAATTTAATTATAATATAATTAGTAAAAAAACCTTATTTAAAATACCTTAGCTATTTTCTATTAAAACTACCTAATTTTATAAGTATAAAGACTAAAGATTAATACCTAGCTTTTATAAAGCTATTTACTTTAAGGTTATATTTAAATATTTATATTCTCTTTATTTCTAAATAAGCTAAGGCTTTATTTAGGTTTTCTTTTATTCTTAGCCCTTTAATATAAATAATAAGTAAAATTAAGCTAAACCTACTAATTAAATTATTAAGAAACTTTTAAATAGCTATAATAATAGTATTATATATTAGTATAGCTTTAACTTAGCCTATAAGATTATACTTAGCTTTTAAGAGATACTTATATTTATAATTAAATAGTAGGTATTAAGTATTAATATAAATCTTACTTATAAAGTTACTTAAAGTAATATATATTATAATTTTATATAAGCACTAAAATATATATTTTTAATAAACCTTATAATAATAAAGTATTTTTTATACTATATTTTATATTTTTCCTTAATAGTACTTTCAATAAGCTACCCAATAAACTACTTTTAAACCTTTATAAGTTATTAAGAAATAAATAGCTTTAATATTTAATTACTGCTTAATTATAATTTTTTATAATAAATATAAAGCCTTTTATAATATTAATAAGCTTTTTAAAAAGCTTTTTATTTTTTAAAAAAAACTTTAAAGCTTTTTTTTAAATAATAAAAGTACTTTACTAATTAATTAAATAGTTTTTTTAATACTTAAAGGTAAAGAATAATTTACTTTAATTTAAGGTTATAAAGTATAGTTTCTACTTCTTTAAGTTAATTAATATTAAGCTAAAGGTTAATAAAGTTTTTAATATTTCTTTTTATAATTTTATTAAAATTATTAAAAAGGCTTAGGCTTTTTTATAATAGCTTTTTTATAGCTTAGTTTTACTTTTTAAAAATATATTAAACTATAAAGTTAAAGAAAAGAATATAGTTAAGCTAATAAGTAATAATAGTATTAAGGATATAATTAATAATACCTTAAAGTTAATACTTTAATACTATTAAATAAATTTTTAAAATAAAGGGAACCTTAAATAAATAAATATAGAGTTTATAAAGAGTATAAAGTAAAGTATAATATTTTTATTTAATAATATTATATTTTAACTTTAGTATTATTTTATATACTACTTTTGAACTATATAGGGTATTACTTACCTCTATACTCTTAAGAAAGAGTAGCACTTTAGCTAATATTATTAGTATTAATTATAAGTATAATATCTTTATAACCCTTAATTAAATTAATTAATTATAAGGTTAGGGTATTAGTTATTATATTAATTACTTTCTTTATTACTTTTTTATACTTTAAGCCCTATATTTATTCTATTTTTATATATAAAAGTATTATTAAAGGTAGTATAATTATAGTAAAATAAGGTATTTAAAGATAGTAAAAGGTAGTAAGGCTAAGAAAGGAATATATATTCTTTAGATTATTATAAGTAATTTATTTCTTAAGCTTAAGAATCTTTTTTTTAATAAAGTAATAACTATATATTTTATAAAGATATTTAATAATAATAGTTATAAATTAATAAAATTTACTTTTAATTATAAAAATAGTATAATTAATAAGTTTAAGGCTTAAGAGAATATTATTTAAATTAATTAAATGCTTTATAATATATTTTTAAACTTTAAGTAAGATCTTAATATTATTATATATAATAACAGGTCCCTTTATAGTAATATTATTAAAAAAGAGTATATAAATATAAAGTATTAAGTTAAAAAAAATATACTTTATAATTTTAATAATTTATATAATTAAGTTTATAGCCCCTTAAGGTAGGTAGTAAAGCTTTAAAAGTTTTATAAACGTTATAATTATAATAAGATTCTAGCTAATATTAGCTAACTTTACTTAATTATACCTAAAGAGAAAGTTAATAAATAAGAGTATTTTATATATTAAGAATTCCTTATTAAATAATTTAGAACCTTATAAAATATCTATATTCTAAATAGTAATACTATTATACTTAATAATAAATAAAATTAACCTAATTTGTTTATTTTTTTTATAACTAAAAAATAAGGGTTTTAATAAAAACTATAAAATTGTTTTACTAAACTATAATTTAACTTTTTCTTTAATAATTTAATTAATTTTCCTTAAAGAATATAAGAAATTAGAATTAACCTTACTTACTAAGCTAAATAGTTAATAATTTTAATAACTTAGACGGGTATAATAAAAGAATTAACCTTTTTAATATTAAATAAGTTCTAGCTTAAGGTAGCTTTTTTATTATTAAGAATTTCCTTAAAAATATTAAGTTCTTAAAGTATAAAATATTCTTTAGTCTTATAAACTATTTAATTAAGTTCTTTCTTAATTAATTAAAATCCCTTTAAATATTTAAAGAATTATTTTAAAATAAATTCTTTATACTTTTTAGTAATATTAAGGTATACTTTAACTTTATTCTACTTCTTTATTTTTTATTTTAAGTCTTTATTAGGGATAGATTTATTAAAAGGGATATTATTAAACGGGTATATCTTTCAACTAATATATTTATATATAGTATTTATTTTTAAATTAAATAATTATATATAGTAAAGTAGCTAAATTTCCTTAGTAATATTATTTAATTAATTAGTTTAATTAAAGAAGGTTTATTTTAAAATAAGCATTATAATTTAATTTCCTTTATTTTTAATAATTAGTATTAAAATCTTATTTATTTTTAATTTAAAGTTTATTTTTTTTATACTTTTTAATTAAATATTTTTAATTTTTCTTTTAACTTTTCTTTATTTATTATAAGTAAGTTAATTATAACTTATAAGGGTAGTGCCTTATTAACTATATTTTATATACTTAATTTAGTAATATAAAATATAATTATAATATTTCTAAAGTAATATTTTATTTTTAGCTTCTTAAAGCCTTAGCTATAATTAAATAATATTTATATTTATTAAATAAATAGTATTTTTAAAATTAAGGGAACTAAAACTATATTAAGTATTATATAAAAGTATATTAATATTTAAATATCATTAAAAAAAAGCTTTATATAAACTTTTTCTTTAAGTTTAATAGTATTATTTAAGTAAAATATACTATTAGTATTAATATTTATTAAATATATTTTTAAACTAGCTTTATATATATATTCTTTTATAATAAAGTCCCTTTATAACTTATAATTAATTAAGGCTAATATAAGTAATATTTTTAGCTTTCTAAGGTAAACTTATAGGTAAAAGAGGTTTTATTAATGGCTTATTGTTATATAAAAGTAAACTACTTTATAGGTCTCTTTTTTATTATTTAATGCTTATTTAATCTAAGTTAAGTTAGTTTTAATATAATTAAATAAATTATAGCTTAAGTAAAGTAAATTTATATAAAAAGTCTTTACTTTTAGCCTTTTATATAATTACTTTTATAAGGTATTATTAATTTTAACTATAGTATTTTTAATTAATTATATATAAAGTTTCTTAGTATTTTTTTTTATTTTTCTTAATAAGCTTAGTTATAATTTAAATAACTTAGCTTATTATTTTTTAATTATATAATCTTTATACTTTTTAGTACTAATAGTTTTAAGGTTAAATTACTTTAGCTAACTTTAATATTTTATTATAGTAGAAAACCTTTTTAATTTCTTTAGTATAAATAAAGTATTTATTAATAGCTAACTTAATTAGTAATAAAAAATGCTTAAAAATATTTTATAAGCTTATACTTATCTTTTTACTAAAGACCTCTTTATATAGCTAAGTAATAAAATAATTTTAAAAAAACTTTTTTCTATATATAATAACTTTAAAACCCTTTTTTTAAGTTTATTTTATTAAAATAATTTATAAGTAATTTTTAACTAAGAATTTATTTATAATTTCTTTTACTTAGGCTTTTTTTTATATATTAATATTAATAGCTATTTTTACTTTATAAGGCTTTTTAACCTTTTTAAGGTTATAACTTTAGTTTTGAGCTATAGTTTTTATATTAAAGCCTTAGTTAGTATAGGCTTTTATTATTTAAATCTATAAAATAAGAGGTTTAGCTATTTAGTAATATTATTTATAATTCTTTTTTTATTAAATAATATTATTTAATAGTTAATAAAAATATCCTTATAGCTTAGAATTTAATTTATAAAATAATTAATAGTATAATCCTTAAAATACTTAATTTAAAAAATAGCTAAGTAATAAATATAACTTTTTATATTAAAAAATAAATTTTAAAGAATTAATAAAACTTGATACTTTAGTAAATTATTTTTAATAATAAGAATTTAAGCTTAGAAGTTATATTATATAAACCTAATTTTGATTATATTTTAAAAAGTTATAATAATAAAAATAATAGCCTTTTTTATTATAATAAAAGTAGTAATTAAAATATTATTTATTAGTATTAAAAATATTAAAGTAAATATTAATATATTTATTTTATTTCCTAGCTTATACTATATTATAAAATATAGAGTATAAGAATTTTAGTATTTTATTTATTTAATATAAAGAATTAAATAATTATATTTAACCTTAAAGTATAATAATTTATAGTTTTTTAAAATTCTTAGTTAAGTATTAATTTAGTTTTTATAGCTACTACTTTTTTTATTTTAAATTCAAGGTAAAAATAAGTTAATAGCCTTAATATTAGTTTTTTATAGGTTTTTAATAATAAAAAAAGTTAATTAAAGGATTTTTTTATAATTAAATACTTAGTTATTAGTATAAGTATTAATAGTTTTAGTAAGGTTATAGTTTTTAAGCTATAAGTGTATCTTTATATAATTATTTAGCTTAACCTATAAGGCTTTATATTTTTTATAAATAAACTACTTTTAACTAATTCTTTACTTATTTATAAAGCTAATAATAATTTAATTAGAAATAGCTTTATAAATATATATAAACTATATAAAGAGAGTTTTTTAATTATTAAAGAAAGCCTTTAATATTAATATTTAATAATACTATAGCTATAAATAGGTATTAAAGAATATTTAAAGGTATTATATATTAAGCTTTTTAAGCTAATTTATTATACTTTTAATTCTTTTTTAAGAAATAGCTTAATATTAAATAAATAAAGCTTTTTTAATATTTTAGTAAAAATATATAGTTATAAGGGTTTTAATATTTTTATAAAGCTTAAAAGTAACTTTTTTTTTATATATTTAATATTATTTATTATTAAAAAGGCTAAGGGTATATATTTTTACTTTAAAGTTCTTTAGAAAATTTATAATAATTTCTTTTATAAACTAATTAATATAATAATTACTTTAAAGAAATATAAAAGCACTTTATTTATTAAAGGTTTTTTTAAAGAGTTTAGTAAAGGTTTTTAAATTAATACCTTTAATAAAATTAATAAAAGTAAATATATTAATAAAAGAGGGATTTTTTTTTAAAATAAGATTAGGTATTAGTTATTTTATACTTACTTAATTAAAAAAAGAAAAAGAAATTATTAAAATTACTTTAAGCTATTCTTTAAGGCTAATATTATTAAATATAAATATAAAAGTTAAATAAATTAATTAATTAAAAGGTTTTCTTTTTTTATAAATAATTTACTTATTATAAAATAAATTATATTATTATTGAATAAAATTAATTAAATTATTACTTTTTATAATATTATATATTAAAACTAAGATTTTAATAAAAAAGTTTTAAATTATAAGAAATAAAATACCTATAATTCATATAATATTTTAAAATTAAATTAAATTAAATATGATTAAATAATTTATAGCCTTCTTTACTTTAAGGAGAAAGATACTAATATTTTAAGTAAATATTAATAAATTCTCTCTTTTTTTTAATATATTAGTATTATATTTTTATATATAAAGAGTTATTAACTTAGATTTTATTAAATATAATTTAAAGGGATATGTTTTTTTATATTAATTAAGTTCTATAATATTTTAATGCTTTTAATTAAATAATTTAAATATACTATAATAGTTTTTTTATAGTTAATTATTTTAGTTTTATAAGTTTAATTAATGATAATAAAGTCTAGCTTTAAATTAAGGCTCTTAATTATATTTTATTATTTTTAATAGTATAATAGATTTATAAAGACTAAAAAATATATTTTATTTAAGCAAAATTATTATTTATAATAAAAAGAAAAAAAATATATTATTAAAAGAAATAGTATATTTATAAATATAACTAAGCTCCCTATTATAGTTTAAATTATAATAAGGGTAAGTAAATACTTAAAAGAGAGAAACCTATATAAAAAAAGTTATAAATAGTTAGGATTCTATTTAATTAAATAGTTTAAAATATTAAAAAGTTAGAAATAATAAAAGGTTTAGTATAAAATATAAAATATTTTTAATATAGTAATAACTATAGTTAGGTTAATAAAAAATTATAGCTATAGGTATTTTTATACTTATATACTAAAATTAAAAAAATAGGAAATAAATAATATTTTTTAATTATTTAAGGGCTTAGCACCTTTTTATACTATTTAATTAAATAATTTAATTACATTACGCTAAGGTCTAATGCCCTTAGTCGTCACAATGACATCTTTCCACCTATCTGAGGTCCATGTCTCTCTGGCCCCGACACAATAACAATAATAATATTAAAGAAGTATAGAGCCTAGCTATAGTAAACTATTCCCTTCTATAACTCAATGAATTAAATATATTATAATAATTATATAAGAAGCTAGCTACATTACTATAGCTTACTTTTATCCTTATATTAATAGAATAAAGAAAAGTAAAAGCTTTATTAAAATTAAGCGGTAGGTAAGTGAGATAGAGAAAATAAAAAGATGAAATTAAATTACTTAATATCTACATAACAATATTACTATAATTTCTTAAAATAAAAGTAAAGTAAGGTTGTAAGTAAAAGCAAGGCTAATATTCTTTTTATTGATAATATTGTGAAAAAAAAGTAAAAGTAATTAATAAAGTTAAGCTAGCTTATGAAATAGTTAAAGCGATAGAGAAAAAGTAATATTTCAAAGTCAAAAAATAGTTTAAGTAATCAAAAAGTATAATATTTCTACTATAATTTTTACTAGAACGCTTAGAAATTTATCGGTATATATTATACATAAAGAGAATAATAAAGCTGTTGTTTTAGTTACTCTGCCTAGTCAAGTGATATGCCCGGTTAAGCAATAAGCTCCACCTTTAGGTTGGGCGTGGCACGAGTAGTTGCATTCAATGTTTAAGAAGTGGTTACGTGAAACCTTTCAAGCACAATCGTTACATCACTACGAAAGAAGTTCCCCTCGAACTTCAAACTGGCCAATTTTCTGTCACAACTGAAACGTTCGAGTAATCATCACAAAAGTGGTCGGGATTTGCAGAAATCGATTCCATGTTTCTTCTGTCCGAGCCTGAGTATCTCCGCCCCTGATTATTCAAGCTCCCAGCATGTTTTGAGGGTCAAAATGGATCCGAATATACAACGAGCATTGAACGACAAACTCTACGACAAGCGCAAAGTGGGAGCTCTGGAGTAGGTGACTCTTCATTCGCACTAATGATGTAGCCGACATTGATTCGATGCTGCTATGTAGTTGAAGCACTGCGACACACGATTCACCTTCCGTCTAACATGTTTATTATCAACAGGCTGGAGAGAGTCATACGAGAACTAGTGGTGTCCAAAGATTACCAGCAAGTACACGATATTCTCGAGCAACTTTGCAATGACTATGCCTATGCTGTTCATCAGCCTCATGCTCGAAATGGAGGTCTCATTGGTCTAGCGGCAGCTGCAATTGCACTTGGTCCAGTGAGTGACAGAACCTTTCATGTTAATCATCGATCAATCTGCCCCGATGTTTTGCCATATGCTCATGTGCTGCATCCCCCTGCTTCAAGTACAGTCTGCGTAACTCGTATTCAGGACAATGATCGACAGTATTGCCACATTTCAATGGTGGACAATACTTTCGAAAATGATTTGAAACCGGAAGGTCACTAAGCACACACTTAGGATCTCCCGCGCTACCTTGCCAAAATCGTCCCCCCAGTTCTGGCTTGCTTCACAGATCAAGACGCTCGTGTAAGATACTACGCCTGCGAGGCCATGTATAACATTGCGAAAGTAGCAAAAGGTGAAATATTGGTATATTTTAATAGCATATTTGATCAACTCTGTAGGGTACGACAGGTCGCTTCAGCCCCAAAGTTCCATGATATCATGACCACGAGCGCTGACAGAGTCTAGCTCGGAGCCGATTCCGAACTATCTGTGAAGAACGGTGCAGAGCTACTTGATCGACTCGTGAAAGACATAGTAGCTGAGTCGGCTGCTTCGTACGTGTCTGTACTAGAAGCGCCGCCGGCCTTCGATGATGACAAAGCATCGGTTGAACATCAACATATCCACCTACCTACAGCATTCTCCCTGCCTAGATTCATTCCTCTTCTGAAAGAGAGGATATGGGTGATCAATCCCTTCACGCGACAATTCCTTGTTGGCTGGATGACTCTCCTGGACTCTATCCCAGATCTTGAGCTTGTTACTTACCTTCCTGAATTCTTAGGAGGCCTGCTCAAATTCCTCGGAGACCAGAACGTTGACGTTCGAACAGCAACTCAGTCGTGCCTGGACAAATTCTTGAATGAAATCAAGAGGATTGCTCGCGTGAAAAGGGGGGTTCTAGAAAGTAAAAAGTCCAGAGAAGGCGGCAAAAGAAAGCGACAGGATTCGATGGATACCGAAAACATTCGTCTCAACATAGATGAAGGTGACGAAATTGACTCCAATACTGATGGGGATGAGGAGGATAGCATCGAGGAGGATTGGATTCCTGGCCAGGACGTTGAGATTAACTACAAGCATATCCTGAAGATTTTAACAGCAACATTGGACTCTCCCCTAGGTTTGTTATCCAATCTTTGTTATTGTCAGAAGTGGAATGTTTTTAACAATGTAATAGAAGAAGACTGTCTTCTCGAATCTCTGCGATGGATCGTCGAGTTTCTGGACATATCACCTGAAGAGGTGTTGCCCTTCACGCCAAAAATCCTTGCGCATATGTTACCGGCAATGGCAAGTAATAAGGATACCATTCATCAGGCGGCTACTCGTGTCAATTCTTGCCTCATGGACTACGTTGTCTCGCTCTCGGACGACTCAGCCCTGAACAGCCAGCCTGTTACGCAAAGTCAACTTCGATCTGTCTCTCGGCTTTCTCTGGGTAACGAGAAAGCCGATGACTCACAAAGCAACAGGAACTCTCTCTCGAGTGTTCGAGATCAGGAGTTCGAAAGGCTCTCCTCAGTTCAAGGCCGACCTACCTCATCAGGCGGTAGTTTCCCAGCAGTGCAGTCTCCGGACTTGGACTATACAGCTGCTGTCAACTCTCTTACGCTACTTTTTCTTAATGACCATGAAGCAACAAGAGTTGCTGCTTTGACTTGGTTGATTATGCTTCACAGAAAGGCCCCTAGAAAAGTCTTGGCTTTCAATGATGGTACCTTTCCTGCATTGCTCAAAACTCTGTCCGATCCGTCCGACGCCGTTGTGACCAAAGACTTGCAGTTACTTTCGCAAATCTCTCGAAATAGTGAAGATGATTATTTTGCGAATTTCATGGTAAACTTACTGCAACTATTCTCGACAGATCGCAAGCTGTTGGAGACAAGAGGCAATTTGATTATTCGGCAATTATGTCTCAGCCTCAGTCCTGAACGAATCTATCGCACGTTGGCTGATTGTATTGAGAAGGAAGAGGACGTTGAGTTTGCGAGCATCATGGTTCAGAATTTGAACAACAATCTCATTACTGCCCCACAACTTGCCGAAGTTCGAAAGCGACTACGAAACCTCGAAAGCAGAGACGGACAAACATTATTTGTGGCGCTCTTTCGTTCGTGGTGCTATAATGCTGTAGCCACTTTTTCGTTATGTCTACTATCTCAAGCATATGAGCAGGCTTACCATTTGCTCCAAATATTGTAAGCTCGCATAGCATGTAACCCGAATTTCAATATGTTGCTGACTTGAAGAAGTGGCGAGCTGGACATGACTGTTAATGTATTGATTCAGGTGGATAAACTTGTTCAGTTGATTGAATCCCCGGTATTCACATGTAAATGCATCTATTTCCCAATTCGACCCTTCCGTTAACTGAAAATAAATCACAGATCTGAGACTTCAGTTGCTTGAGCCAGAGAAGCATCCCTATCTGTACAAATGCATGTATGGAATTCTAATGCTCTTGCCACAATCGTCAGCCTTTGCAGCTCTCAAAAACAGGTTGAATAGTGTCAGCTCAATAGGTTATTTACACGTCTCGCCTCGCAAGTAAGCCTTTAGACATTCGCTAAAAACGAGTTGATGGGTTTCCATAAAAAGGGGGCCTCGAGCCAAAGCTGACCATGCTTACTCTTTTACTTAGCGCGACCGCCTCGACTAGTGCTTCAAGTTATGATAGACCTAACCGTCTCAAGAGCCGAGAAGACAGTGGAATCAAGTGGTTTGAATTGTTAGAAAAATTCCGCAGTGTGCAAGAAAGGGCGAGGAGGGTGCAGCGACATAATTTAGACGGCGAAGGAGTACCCGCAGCAGGAATATCCGATTTTCGCGCAGCCGACGAATCATTAGATCCAAAAAGCAATGGCCGAGTCCCTGCGACTGGACTTGCGCCAATGGCGTCGGTCAAGGATGCCGTTCCAGCGCCCTCAATTAAGAAATCTAGTCTGGGTAGACAATTTGGAAGGCTCGGAGGTGCTGTATCGGGCAGAAACAGGAGAAGTTAGAGAATCCAGGCAAATAAACGACATGTCAACATAATGAACAGAACGAGGTGCCCAAGGGCTAGATTTGATACAATAATATAATTGATTTGGCTCACGGGTGCCTGAGAGGACTTGCTTGCTCTACGAGTCCTTCGAACACATGGTCACGATGTGTTATGAGCTTTCTTAGTTCTCCTTGAAGGCACTCAAGTTGATACTTCGCTTCTTCTGGATCACTGGGCAATCTGCGCAAAACAGACATCTGCGAAACTAGATTTTTCTTGCTCGTGAGTAAGCCAAGGAGTTGTCCTTCTTCTTTCAATACGAAATCAATCGTAAAAAGTGACCGTGTTGGAAGCGATGTTTTTTGACGTTCCCGAACATCCGACACTTGTTTTGCCTTCAATCTTGTCTTTCGCTGCAGCTCCAGGTTCTGTTTAGGTACCTCTATTGGCAAAGTATAGATGGCGCTCTCGAAAATGGCTAGCTGCTTCTTGGAGCTTTGCAGCTCGAGAATAAGGTGTTCGTGTAGCCCGTTGATTCGTGTCATGATCTGCTCCGTTTCGCAAAGCGAAGTCTGTAGAATGACTAATTCCCTGCCCAGGTTCTCGGGGGTGGGAAGAAAGATCTTGCGTTGCACAGATATATCTGCAAGTGCCCCTAGAGCAACTTGACCTTCCCGCGTGAGGCAGTTTGTGACTTTCTGCGAAACAAAATTTTGAGAAGCCAGCCCGTTTTGGCCGTACGGTATCTCCTTCTTCAAAGTTGATGTAGCTTTAGCGCCAGCGACCACTGTCAACGCCAGCTTGCTTGCCGTAAACAAGAGACCTCGATCGGTGACCGTGGCTCCATTGACGCTGGCTAATGTCAGCAACGCTGCTAACGTTGCAGGAGTACGTTCGTAATTGGGCAAACTTTCATTCGGAAGAATTTTACAAAGCCATGAATCGACAAAAGACCAGTCCTTCGCTGTGTATGCGGCAATGCGGGCACTCGATGGGGAAAACACGCTTGTAGCAAGGTCTTGGCCACGACCAGACACGACCATATTGAAATGGTCGAGCGAATTCAAAAACGAAACAATGGTTTAGAGAGTTTCGCGTGACAGGAACTTTCAAATCATCTGCCTCAATGACGTGCAAAACAAGTGGATTGGTACCAGATTTCCACCAAGATATTAAGCAATAGCTGCTTTAATATACCAGTAGTTGATGCGGTTCGACTTTCTGACTGAGGAGTTAGATAACATGAGGGTTGTTCAACTAGCTCACCTGAGAGTTGATCCACTCTGCCTGCGCGGGTCACGTGACAAACTCTCAGGTGAGCTCGCCGCCGTGCCCCACATACCTTCTACACTCTTTCTTTACCCTCTTACCCCCCCTTGACTTTGCTAAAAAACTACTAAAAAATAAATTATTTATTTATTATACTTTTCCAAAAGAAACTTTTTGTAAATTTGCCTGCACTGCAGTAGTAACACAGAACTAACTCTAAACTTCTTAAAAAGTATAAAAAAAGAATTATTATATTTATTTATTTTAATTTCTTTCTAGTATATTAATACTAAAGTATAGGTATAGTAAATAAGGTAATATTAGAAATATTAATAATAAAAACTATAGCTTTATATAAACTATTATTACTTTTTTATAAATTAAAGTAGCTTTATATTAATAATATATTAAGTTACTTTTATATTATTATTAATATATTAGTAAATACTAAACTATTTAATAATTAAATATAATAAAATAGCTAAACTTATATTAGCTATAATACTAAAAAGTATATAAAGTATTATTTTTTATATAAATAATATAGCCTTAATATATACTTAATATATTATTTAATTTCTTAAATCTTTATTATAATAATATTAATAGTATTAACTTTATTATTACTTGATAACCTTATTATAGTTTAAAACCTTAAAAAAATAGTGAAATATATAATTAAAAAATCTATAAAAACTAAAAATATATTAGCTTAAAGGTAAGCTAGTATTACTATTGAGGGAATTCTTTAATCTTTAGTTTAATAAGCTTACCCTATAACTATAATAATATTATTTTAAGTTTATTATAAAATTATAATGAAAGATATTTCATTTAAGTTATAGTATAAAAACTATAAAATATTACTATATAGTCCCCCTTTATTATTATTATTAATAGTATTAATATAGTAAATAAGCTATATTATACTAATATTATTTATAAAGCTAAGATATTTTAAGCTAAACCCTACAATAATATTATTTACCTTTCTTAATATTATAAGTGCTTTAAATTTAAATATATAGCTATATATTATATTATATCTTTATAGTTTAGCTATTATATAGCTAGCTATTATATAAAAAGTAAGTAAGTTTACTTAATATTATTAAGATTTATATAGAAATAGTATATTAATTACTTAAAACCTAACTTAGTATAGTTTTATATATATAATACCTCTTATAAGTAATAAAGCTATATATATACTTTATATTTAGTTTAGCCCCTAACCTTTATAAAACCTTCACCTTAGCTAAAATAAAATAGTTAAACTAAAGTACTTAGCTATAATTAAAAATAAAATATAAATGACTTATTATTATAAAAGGCTTTACTATAGAAATAAGTTAATAAACTGTTATGCCCACGGTGCATGCAATTATTCTAGCCCGAATGTGGGATCCCTCTCTGTATAGATTTAGTTATAATTCCTATAGGGATTAGTGGTACGTAATTTATATTAGAATACTCTACATATATCTACGTTAGAAATGCATTATAGAAGCTAATACTAATTTCTAGGGAATTTAAGAGAGAATCCTAGCTAAAATAAAAAAAAGGAGAATAAGTCTTAGTTTATATATATAACTAGTCCTACTATAAAATATATATAGATTCCTAAAAATACATATAGATTCCTACTATATTTATCCTATTTAATTGCCCCTAATTTCTAAGTAACTAGCTTAATATTCTAAGACTTCTTTAAGTGATGACGTAAAAAGTTAATATAGTAGAAATATTATATACATAAACTTATAGTTAGAGAGAATCCTTATTTTAAACTAAGAATTAACTAAGAAATATATAGAAATTAAGATAATATTAAAGAAATAAGCTATTTAATAATAAATTTAATAGCTTAAAAAGATTTAGTAATTATAAATATAGAAGTAGAAATTAAAAAATACTTTATTAAATTAATTAAGGACTAAGTACTATATTTATTATAGTTATTATTAATTTGATAATTTATATACTAATAGTAATAAAGAAGTAAAAGTTAATAATATTACTAAATTAAAACTAAATATTATTTTATAAAAAAAAAGAATTAAATAAATAATTTATATTAAGTAATTAATAGTATACTTAAGTATTATTAAAAGAATTACTAAAAAAATTTTCTTACTTATAATTATATAAAACTTAATTAGTATTTTTATTAAAATTAATTTATTAAAAAAATTTAAACTAAAAAGACATTAAAAAAATAATTAAAATAAATTTTTAAAATAAATCTTATTTTTAATTAAAGATTCTGAAAATTATTAAGTTAAATTAGCTTAATAGCTAGAATTTATAAAATAAAAAAAATAGTTTTTAAGGGATTTTTATATTTATTTAAACTCTCTTAAAAAGTATTTTCTTTAAAAAATAAATAATAAAAAGCTTTATAATTCTTTATAAAATTAAAAACATTACTTTATTAATATATATAAATATAAGCTTTAAAAATCTTTAAAATTTCAAAAAAAATTATAAAGTTAGCTACTTAATATTAAAAAGCCTTATTTTTATTTTGAAAAAAAAAATCTAAATTACACTTAATTCCTTAATTATTTAGGGTCTCTATAAAAATTCTATTTATAGTTATAAAGATATCTATACCCTTTATTTTACCTTTTAAAATTATAATAGATTTAATAAAAATTACTACTATAGTTTAATAGATCTCTAAGTAATAATTATAATTATTAAGGTAGGGAATATAATTATATGAAAATGCCTTATAATTTTTACTAAACTATAGAAGAATTAGTATTATATTCTATTATAACTTAGTATAAAAGGAAATGGGAAAACCTATAAGCTTTTTAAGTATTATAAATAAAGTTTTATATATAGTTTATATAATAGCTACGTTAGTATTATATTTTTTAATACTCTCTTAAAATTTAAAAATAAGTTTTAATTTATTTAATTTATTAAAACAAAAAATTAATTTTACCTTTAACTGATTTTAGTTTATTTTAGATCCATTTTCTAAGTAATAGTTTAATATAAATTATATAAATAATATGAAGAAATTATAGAAGGTTTCTTAAATCTTCAATTTACGTAGTGTAAAATCTTTATTTATAAAGAGAATAAAATTATAAATAAAAGTATATACATTTATAAAATTATTATAATAAATAAATAGAAAATAGAAAATCTAGCTAATTAATAAAGAATTAGTAAAGATTCTTACTAAATATCATAATAATATATATACTATAATAAAAAATAATAGATAAAGTGTAATAATAGTATTTAGTGCTATTAGGGATATCCTTATATATAGTTAGAAAAGAATTAAATTATCCCTTTTTTACTACTATCTTTAAAAGAATTAGTATTATTCTTAAATACTAAATATATTTCTCTATATAAATAGAAATATTATTATTATTTAAAGCTTTCTTTATATAATTTATATAAATTTACTAAACTTAGTATATGAGAAAGAAGTATTTAAAGATAATTATAAATCTTTTTTAGGGTTATATAAATAACTAAAATTCTATAAAATTTAAAGGCAGCGCTATTAATATATATATATATTTAATACCTTTTTTAATTAATTCCTTTTATTTTTTTACCTTATACTTTTTAGCATAATAATAAAGCTAGAAAATAACTTAAGAATAAGAATTATAATTTAAATTATTAATATTTTATATTTCTTTTTTACTTAATTTACTTTATATAAATAAAAGATTTTAACTTAATAATAATTTAGTATTTAAATCTAGAAATAAAATCCTAATATATAATTTAGTAGTAAAATAATTAACTTAACTATAACTCTTTAATAAATTAAAAGTAATTTCATAGCTGATTAAAAGAATTAAATTAAGAAATAAATTATAAATAAATAAAAGGCTAATACTATTTATACCTAATTTCTAAAAATTATAAAGGAAATAAAGTTTTAATAATTTAATACTATTTAATTAATTTAGAATTTTTAATTTTATTATAATTAAGTAGTCACTATATAAATCACTTAATATTTTAAACTTCTAAACTTTTTGAGCCTTATTTTTTAAAACTTATATGCTATATAGTAGTATTTTAAATACTTTTAAAGCTAATTTAAATATTTTTAAATATAGTATAAATTAAATAGAAATGTTTTTAGAATATAGTATAAAAATTAAAAGAATATTTTTTAAAGAAAATATTTATAAAAGATTAAAAGTATATAAAATAAAGAATACTATTAATAAAATATATAGGTAAAATAAAAATAAATACTTTAAAATAAACCTATAATTCTATAGAAATTTAAAATATTTTAGAATTTATAATTAAGTATAAATAAATAATAGATTATTACTTAATTATATTATTATTAGGTTAACATTATATTAAAGGGGGAATAAATATTATATGCTATAAAGTCTAGGCTAATTTAGTTATAAATATTAGAGTCCTCTTTATATATATATTTAGTTATACATTAGGTATAATTTCTATAGATTTTAGTAGTATATAATTAATTAAAATACTCTAGATATATTTCTATTAGAAATATATTATAGAAATTAGTATAAATTTCTAGGGGATTTAAGAGGGAATCCTTAGTTAAATATAAGAAAAAGGATAAGTCTAAGTTTAAATATATAACTAGTTTTACTATTAAATACATATAGATTTCTACTATGTTCATCCTACCTAATTGCCCCTAATTCCTTAGCGACTAGCTTAACATTAAATGATAGTATTTAATTATACTTTATAATTAAGGTAGTGAAGATAAGGAATATTATAATTTATATAATAATCTTTTATTTATTTATTAAGTTTTACTTGAAGCTAGGTAAGTTTTACTATACTTATTTATATATTATAAGAGAAATATACTGTATATTTAAAATACATGTTATTTTAACTTAGGGAGGCTAATTTATTTATATATTTAAATAAATATAAGTTTTATTAGTAATTAGTTAAATTTTTAGGATTTATTTTAATAAAGAAAGGGGTTTAAATAAATTTAAAATAAAATAAAACTATTATTAATTAGCTTAAACCTAAAACTTATTATAATATCTAAGTTTTCTTAGGATTTTATAATTTTTATTAATAATTTATTTATTAATATTCTATGATAATAGCTTTATTAATAGCCCTTTTAAAAGGAAGTTAAAATAAAAAAAAACTAAAATTAGTATATTTAAAGAAAAAGGAATAATAAATATACTAAACTTTTAAAAATATTTTTACTAAAGCCTCTTTACTATATTATATTAACCTTAATTTACCTATTTAAATTAAAATAAATATATTAAAGTTTACTATTACTAGTATTTTATTTTAACTAAATTTACTAAGTATTTATTATTTAGTAGCCTTTTAGTTTTAAAAATTATAATTTACTAAAATATACTATAATATATTAAATTAAAAAATACTAGTAATTATTAAGTTATTTTATTATTAAAGATATTATATTAAGGAAGCTTTTATAGAAATTAAAGTATTAACTAATTACTTTAATCTTTAGTTTTTTATAAAAACCCTAAAATTAAATAGAAAATAATTATAATAGTATATATTTCTTACTTTTTATAATTTTATTATTTAATATTAAAAGGGGGTTATAAACCCTATAAATACCCCTTTATATTAGCTTAATTATATTTCTTATAAAGTAAAGAATACTAAGGAATTAATATTAAAATTATATATAAAGGTTATATAAATTAATATAATACTTATACTTTAAATTATTAAAGTAAGAAAGTAAGTAAAAATTAGTACTCTTACTATAAAATAATTAGTAAAGAATATAAGGTTACTACTTTATTTTAACTGAATACTAATTAAATAAATAAAAAAGAATAAAGATCTTTATAATTTAAATAGTTTTAAATTACTATTAAATTTAATACTTAAAGCTTAAAAATCTAATATATAAACTTAAAATTAGCTAAAGTAAATCTATAGCTACTAGAATTTATAATAATTTATAAATTAAAATAGAATTCTAAAATATTAAAATTAAGTATTTATTTTAAATTTAAAAGTATTAAAGTTAGTTTTATTTTAAATTTATTATAATAATTTATTAGTAGGCTATTTTAATATAAATAGAATATTAAAACTTTTTAAATAAAAGTTTTATTAAATAAATCTATATATTAAAGTTAGAAATTATATTAAATCTTATATTATTTACTAAAAAACTATAGCTAAAAAATATAAACTATATTATAAACTAAAAAATTTACTTATTTTAAATAGGCCTTAAATAAAAATTTTAATAGATTTTATTATAAAATTACCTAAAATAATTTAAAAGAAAACTATAGTTAATTTTATTTTTTTTATTATATATAAATATACTAAATATATAATATTCTTTTTTATATTATATTTAATTACTATAGTTAAACTAGTAGAATTATTTTATAATAAGGTTAAGCTTATATTTAATATATTAAGAGAAATTATTTCTAATTTAGGTAATATATTTATTAGTTAATTCTAATTAGAATTATATTTTATTTTAAAAATTAAATACTAATTATTAATAGTATTTTATCCTTAAATAAATAAATAAATAAAAAAAGTAAACTAAATATTAAAATTCTACTTATATATATTTATTACTAAATTAAAATATATTTAACTATTATTATTAAAAACTATATAATTTATATATAATAATACTAAAACTCTAACTATAAATATAAGCCTAAATATAGTATTAATAGGCTATAATCTAAAATTTTAAATAATTAAGGATAATTCTTTAGAGAGAGAAGTATTTAAAGCTAAAAACTAAATATAAAAATTATATATATTAAGAAGTAAATTAAAAGTATAATAGATATAAATAAATAAATTATAGATAAAATATTATAATTAAAAATATTAGAAGATAATTTTTTAAAAAAAGGAATTTATACTCTTATATATAAAAAACTTATAATTTAAAGAAGAAAAATAGAAATTACTTTTAAAATTTATTAGCTTATTTTAAATTCTAAATAAAATTAGAAAGTAGGCATATATATTAGTATTATTAAACTAATTATTTTAAATATATTATATATTTTATATTAGTTTACTTAAAAAATAAACCTTTAGGAATAAAGAAGAAAAATAAAGTTTATTTATTTCTAATTTAAATAATAATTCTAAAGAATAGAAGGTTAACTAAATTAAATTATATTATTTTCTTAAAAAGGAATTATATTATTTAGTTAAATAAAAGGAATAGCCCTTTAAATATAATTAGTAGCTAAAAGCTATAGTATTATAAAATACTAGTAAATTACTAAATAAATATTATATAATATTAACTAAGTCTAAGAAGAGAAGGATTTATAAAGGTCTCTAAAAATATAATAAACTATAAAAAATACCCCTTAAAATAACTTTAAATAATTCTTATAAAAATTAATAATTATTTATACTAGTTAATATTTATTTATTATTATTCTTATAAAATTTATTCTTATTTTTTTTTAAAAAAATATAAGATTAAATAATTCCTTATTTATTTCTACTTTAATCAAAAAAAATCCCTTAATTCCTTAATTTACTAAAGTTTTAGTAAAGATTTCTTTAAAAGTTATAGTAAGATTAATATCTTCTATTTCTTTATTAAAACTAGAAATAAATTTAATAAAAATTAAGACTATTATTTAATATATTTATAAATAATAATTAAAGCTAATAAAATATAGTATATATTTGCACTAAAATTCTATCTAATTTTTAGCTAACTATTTCTATAAGAATTAGTTTAATTTTTACCTAAATTAAAAAAAAAAAAAAAACTTATTAATTTTTTAGGTATTATAAATAAGACTTTATCAACTAATTAAGTAGTAAACACTTTACTATTATATTTATTAAGATTTTCTTAGGAATTTATTCTAAATTAAAATTACATTCTATTTAGGATTAAAAAAAAAAAAAAACCTATATCTTACCTCTAACTATTTTTAGTTAAAATAGAAGCTATTCTTATAGCAATAGTTTAAGATAAACTATATAAATATAGAAAAAAGATTATAGAAATACTCCTATATTTATAGCTTAAAAAAATCCCTATAAAATTTAATATAAATACTTACTTTATAATAAAAACTTATACCTAAAGTATAATAGTAATATTTTATACTACTAAGAATATTTTTATAAATAATTAAAAAAGAAATAAATTATCTCTTTTTTACTATAAGTTTTAAAATATTTAGTATTATTTTTAAATATTAATTATACTCTTTAATTTAGGTAGTAATACTAGCATTTTTTAATACTACTTTAGCCTAATTTTATATAAATTTACTTAACTTAGTATAAGTAGGAGTAAAACCTATAGCTAAATATAACTCTTTATTTTTTTAAAGGGTTATAAAAATAATCTAAATCCCTAAGAATTTAGATATAGAATTATTAAAATAAATCTTTTTAAAAGCTCTTTTAGCTAATTTCTCTAACTTTTTCTTTTTAGACTTTAAAGTATAATATTAAGTATAAAAAAGTAGGAAACTTAATATATTATTTAATTTAATAGTAAATATTTTATCCCTTAAAGTAAAATAAGTAAATAAAGAAAAAAGCCTTTAATTTAAACTAGAATTAATACTAGCTTAAAATATAGAATTATATTATAATTTAGCCTAATATTGTAATGTAAATTAGCTAATAAAACTAATATTAAATATAGAATTAAATATAATTAAATAATAAACTAACTAAAACTATTAATATAAAAATATACTATAAATTAGAGCTAAATTAAAATATACTTAATTCTTTAGGCCCTTAAGGAAATTAAATTTCTAATAGCTTAGTTCTATTTAATTAATTAATATTTTCAATTTTTATTCAAATAATATAATAACCTACTAAATTACTTAATAATTTTAAGTTTAAAACCTTTTAAGTCCTATTCTATAAGGGCTTAATACTAAATAATAGCATTATAAGGGGTTTCTTAAATAATTTAGATATTATAAAATAAATTAGGTATAAATATAAGAAATCTTATAAATATATTAAGAATTAAAGTAGAATAAATAAGAGAATTAAGGTATATAGAAGAAGGGAAAAAACATAAAAACTTAAACCCTTTTACCCTACTAAATAGCATTATTAAACCTATAATTATAGAATAAATTAGTAAATATTCCTAGTTTTAAAATAGTAATAATAATAATTAAAAAAAAAGGGGAAAGAAATTATAGCTTAATTATAATAATATTCAGTTAATACTATATTGAAGGGGGAATAATTATTATGCCCTAGTGTATATAATTATTCTAGCCTAAATATAGATTTCCTCTCTATATAAATTTAGTTATAATTCCTATAGAGATTAGTAGTATATAATTTATATTAAAATACTCTAGATATATTCATATTAAAAATATATTATAGAGAGCTAATACTAATTCCTAGGGGATTTAAGAGAAAGTCCTAGCTAGTAGAGAAAGAAGAAGAATAAGTCTTAGTCTAAATATATAACTAGTCCTACTATTAAATATATATAGATTCCTATTATATTCGTCCTACCTAATCGCCCCTAATTCCTAAGTGACTAGCTTAACATTCTATAAAAAAGAAATATAAAAGAGTTCCTACTTTTATAAAAAGATAAAGATATAGTAATTTTACTATAATTTAAGGAAATAAAGTAAGTAAATTTTATAGAGGCTTTCGTTAATAGCTACCTAAAAGAGACTATTTATATATAAATTCCTAAGGGATTTATTAAATTTCTTAAATAAAATCTATAGTTAGCTAAGCTAGCTAAAAAATTTAGCTATAAAGTAGCTAAGGACTTAATTATTATACTAAGAAAATCCTTATATAGCTTAAAGTAAAGCTTTAAAGAATAGTAATAAATATTAACCTTAGTGCTTAAAAACCTAGGTTTTAGCCCTCTTATCTCTAACCCTACTATATTTCATAATTTAAAAAAGCATACTTTTATTATAACTTATATTAATAACTACCTTTTAATTAGAGTAGATTTATAATATATTAAGAAGCTTAAAAAGGCCCTTTATAAAGCTTACTCTATAAAAAATAGGGGCTTTATAAAATTTTTTATTCGGGGTTTAAATTTAATATAATTAAAAAAATAGAGTTTTAAAAATACACTAAAAATAGTATATTTTAGAGGCCCTAGTATATTTTAGAGGCCCTAGTATATTTTAAGCTAAAAGATTATAAATTTATTAGAATCCCACTATAGGTAGGGGTTTTAAAGTAATAGCTTACTAAGCCTTTAATATCTAAATTAGATATAAAGGAATATTAGAGTATAATTAGTACTATAATATATCTTATATTATTAATAAGACTTAATATTGCCTTTACGCTATAATAGCTTTTAATAGCCCTAGTAAGCTTATATTTAAAGTATTTAAATGCTACTAAAAACCTACTAAAATACCTATTAGGTATAAAAGAATTAGCTATATTTTATAAAGGCCTAGCCCCTATAAATAATATAAAAATACCTAAAGCTAGCTCTAGCTTAGTTAGATTTTATAATAGCGATTTTACTAGAGATAAAAGCTTTTTTAAATTTACTTATACTTATCTTTATAAGCTAGTAGGGGGCTTAATTAGCTAGAAATTAAAAAAGGCTAGTACTATAGCCTTATTAATAATAGAAGTAGAGTTTAATGCTATTTATAAGACTCTTTAAGAGCTTTAGTAGCTTAAAGGGATTTTTATAAAGCTAAAAACACCTATAAAACCCCTTATATAAATTTTTTATAATAATTAGAGAGCTATAAAGACTACTTATAATTCTACTCTTTATAGCTATATAAAGCATACCCTTTTAAAATTTTATTATAATTAATAATTAATATTAAAAGGGCTAGCTAAGATTACTTACCTAAATACTAAGAAAATGCCTACTAATAGGCTTATAAAGCCCTTTATTAGCCCTATATACCTTATTTTCTTAAACCTTATAGGCCTAAAACCCCTATAATTTATTGCTAAAGCTACTAAAATAATACCTAGTTAAAGGCATTAAAATAACTATAGAAATACCTAGAAAATTAAAAATAATTATAGAAATAAAGAAAAAATAAGGTCTCTGCTTTTAATAGTAATTCCTTTATAAAATACTATATATTACTATAGTAAAAAGTTATTTACCCTAAAGCCCTAACTTTAGGCTCTATAATTCTATAATTTATTTTTATTTTAGAATTTTCCTAGATATTATATAACTTTTTCTTTTGCTTTTACCCTTAGTGCCTTATAATAACTAGCCCTAATACTTCTTTAAAGGGGGTATTAAAAATAATAGGGTTATTTATAGGGGATTCCTTACTATTAGTGCTATAATTATAGTGCTTATAGAAGTATCTTATAGGGGGGCTTTACTAGCTAGTAAAGCTAATATAAGCTAGTAAGCATATATGTGTATATGCAGCATAACTATAGAAATCTAACTAAAGGTTATATATATAAAGCTTATAGCTATAAGGTCCTTATAAATATTTACTTTTTACCCTTCTATATTGATTATAATAGCTATATAGTTAGGCTAATAGCTATTAGGCATAGGACTAATATTAAATTAAATTTATAAAGTAATTAGTAAAGCTATAAAGAAATAAATTAAATAAGCTAATTAAGCTACTAAAGATAGCTTAGTTAGTAAAGATAGTTACCTTATAGTATTAGTTTTTATTATTTCTTATAATAAGAAGGAATTTATAAAGAATTTTAAAACTAGATTCTTTATTACTAAATTCTAGGCTTTCTTTCTATATAATTATTTAAAAAATTAATTTTTAGATTATATATATTAATTTTTACTAAGTTAACTAATTAATAGGTATACTAGTAGCTACTTTATATAGCTATAAACTTATTATTTTATTTTTCTATAAAATAAATTTTATAAAAAATAAAAAGTAGCTTATAAAGCCTAGCTAATAACTAGAATCTATTAATAAGGTTAGTAGGTATAGAAGGAAAGAAAGTAAAAAACCCCTTTATAGCTACTAACTATATAAAGTATTAAAATCACTCTTATTAGCTATATATACCTATAAAGTTAGATTAGATATAATTTTTATTAAATATTATTATTATAAATTCTTTAGCGAATTAAATAGTGCTAAAAGCAATATAAAAGCTTCTATTTTATATAAGATTTAGCCAACTATAGCTTACTATAGTGCTCTGCTCTACAGAGCAGTGGACCTGTGCGTGCACGCTTACTAAGCCCACTACCTTAGTAAGCAGTGCTCTATAGCACCCACCTCAGTTATTTCTAATAGCTATAAATTACTTATTTAATTTAATTTAATACTAATCTAAATAAGTAAATATTTCTTCTTATAGCTTATATAATTCTAAGTCTTTTATAAAACTATATCCTTAAAGCGCTATAAATAGCTTAAAATAATATTATATTATATATTACTATATACCTATTTATTATTTATATATAGAATAGCCTATAGATTTATACCTTTAATACCTAAGATATAATATTACTAATAATTACTATAATAGTCTTAGTATATACTAGTTTAGCCTAGTATATATTAAAGTTACATAAGGTAGGTAGTATGATACCTATAAGTTTATAAAAGATTAATATTATTCTTACTTTTATAATAGGCTTATGTAATGGATTCGAGCTAGCGGCTCGGATCCTTAGTGGAGCAAGAGAGAGGCATATAAGGAGACCCATTGCACCTATAGGGTAAGCCCTAGGGATATATACTATATATAGAATATATATATAGTAGAGGGGAATAGTAGTCTCTCTTTTCCCTTTATAAATAATAATAACTTTATTAATACTAAATTATAGTAGCTATTTAAGCTAGTTTATAATAATTATTATTTATTATAATATTATTTATAATATTTATTTATATATATATAATATAATAAATCCTTAGTATTATAAATAAGTAGCTTAATTAAATAACATATAAAATATATACTACCTTTATAAAACTATTATCTTAATAGTAGCTTAGCTTAAGGAATTATATTATTAAGTAGCCTTAATAAATTAAATATTTTATATAAATACTTTAATATATTTAAACGAAGTATAATTTAAATATAAACTACCTTTAATAAAAAACCCTTATAATAAAAATAAGGCTTTATTTTAAGCTTAGTAAAGCCTTATAATATATAAGCTAAAGGCTAACTTTGTAATGGATTTGAGCTAGCGGCTTGGATCCTTAGTAGAGCAGGAGAGGGGCATGTAAGGAGACCCATTACACCTATAGGGCAAACCCTAAGGATATACACTATATATATAGCATATATATAGAGAAGGGGGATAGTAGTTTTCCCTTTCCCTTTATAAATAATAATAACTTTATTAATACTAAATTATAGTAGCTATTTAGGCTAGTTTATAATAATTATTATTTATTATAATATTACTTATAATATTTATTTATATATATATAATATAATAAACCTTTAGTACTATAAATAAATAGCCTAATTAGGTAATATATAGAACTTATACTATCTTTATAAAACTATTACTTTAATAGTAGCTTAGCTTAAAGAATTATATTATTAAATAGCTTTAATAAATTAGGTATTCTATATAAATACCTTAATATATTCTAATTAAGTATAATCTAAATATAAATTACTTTTAATAAGGAACCTTTATAATAAAAATAAAGCTTTATTTTAAGCTTAGTAAAGCTTTATAATATATAAGCTAAAGGCTAACTTAGACTTTATTAGTATTAATTATAATAAGTAGTTTCTTATTTACTAAAACTTATTACCTAAGGTTTAAGTATAAATTACTTTATTTTTTAAGCTTAGTAGTAACTACTAATATATATTTAGTTATTTTCTTAACTACCTTAATACTATATTTATAAACCCTTATTAAAAGAAATATATAATTATAAAGCTAAACTAATTAAAGTAATATTTAAATAAATAGTTTATTAATTTCTTTATTTACTTTAAATAAAAGCTTTATTTAGCTAAGGGTAATATATAAATAAATATAATAAAACTTATTTAGCTTTAAATAAAACTTAATAAGTAAATAAGAAACTACTATATAAATTATAATATTCCCTATTTTAATTATTTTATAGTAGTTATATAATACTATAGTATTACTTTAAATATTAATTTATATTAAATTAAAGAGTATATTAAGGTATACTACTAGCTTTAAAGTAAATATAACTATAAAAGTAATATAGCTATAATAAATATTAACTTTATAGGCTTTATAGGCATTAAATAAAGCTATAAGTTCTTTAGTAAGGCTAAGTTTAGTATAAAACCTATAGCTATTAAAGGTATAGTATATATAATATAGGTTTTAAAAAATATTATTAAATACTATAAAGCTACTTAATAATATTTATATTATAATAGTAATAGCTATTATATTAAAGGCTATACTTAGCTTTTAGCTTACTACCCTTTAAAAGGACTTAAAATTAAGGTTTTAAATACTTTTAATAAGAAAGCCTTTAGTAATAAAAATAATTTTAACTTAAAAAAAAATAGTTTTATTATATAAGTCTTAGTAGTAAAATATATATAGGTAGTAATAGCTTATACTATATTTATATTAGTAATAGCTTAAATATTTATAAAGAGATAAAATATTATATAAAAAAAGCACTATTTCTTCTTTCCCTTCTTTATAATAGTTCTTAGTTTATTAATACTTAAGTAAATAGTAGTTATAATAACTATACTATTATAAGTAAAAGTATAGTTTAAAGGCTAGGCCTTTAATAAATCCCTTTAACTTAACTATATACTTTAATTACTATTATAATAGTAATAAGGCATAGCTATACTAATACCTTTTAATAGCTATAAATTACTTATTTTATATAATTTAAGGCTAATTTAAATAGGTAAATATTCTCTATTATAGCTTATATAATTCTAAGTTTTTTATAAAACTATATCTTTAGAGCGCTATAAATAGCTTAAAATAATATTATATTATACACTACTAAGTATTTACTAGTTATTTATATATAGGGTAGTCTATAAATTTATACCTTTAATGCCTAAGATATAATATTACTAATAGTTACTATACTAAGCTTAATATATACTAGCCTAGCCTAGTATATATTAAAGTTAAATAAGGTAAGTAGTATTATAGCTATAAGTTTATAAAAGATTAATATTATTGTTACTTTTATAATAGGCTTAGTATATTTAAAAGAAAATAAAAACCTTTCCTTATTACTTAGTAAACTTATAGACTTTAAAGACCTATTTTACTATAAAAATACTAGTGCCTTACCTTCTTACTAAAGCTAGGCTAACTACTATATTTAACAATAATATAATCCTAATAGTAGTATACTAAATCTACCTTAAGCATTCCTTTATAATATACTATAGAATTAGCTATTAAAGATATAAAAGTAAATTATAGACTTAATAAATAAAGGTTAGATTTAAGCCTCTTTTTTTTTAATAGCTATACTAATACTTTTAGTTAAAAAGGTAGGGAGTAGCTAGTATTTCTATATAAACTATAAAGTATTAAATAAGATTATAAATTAAAACTACTACTTATTATTACTTATTAAGGAGACTCTATACTTCTTAGCTAGTGCTTAATAGTTTATAAAGTTAAATATCTATACTACCTTTTACTGCCTATATATAGTAAAAGGGAATAAAGCCTTAATAGTATTTTAAATATAATTTAGCCTCTTTAAATAGCTAGTATACCCCTTTAGCTTAGCTAGGGTACCTATAATATTTTAGTAGTATATTAATAAAGCTTTAAAGAATACCTTAGGGGCCTATACTATAGCTTACCTAAATAATATTCTTATTTATACTAATAAAATATAAAAAAAGTATATAAAGTATATTAAAAATATTCTCTTATACCTTTAATAGGCTAGCCTATACTATAATATTAGTAAGTATATATTTAAAGTAATTAAGGTTAAGTACCTAGGATTTATTATTTAAGCTAGCTATACTATATATTTAAACCTAGCTAAAGTAATAGTAATTTAGAAGTAGGAGGCACTAATATAAATATAAGGTATATATAGCTTCTTAGGCTTTATAAACTTTTATTAGAAGTTTATAGCTAACTTTTTAAACCTTACTAAACCCTTACTTAACCTTACTAAAAAGGGTATTTTATTTATTTAATTCCTTATATATTAAGCAGCCTTTTAATATTTTAAAGATATATTTTTATTAATTCCTATTCTTATATAATAGAACCTAGCCTTAAATATAGTAGTTAAGGCTAATATATTAAAGAAAGCACTTAATAAGTGCCTCTTTTAATATAATATAGTAGGGGTACTATAACTAATAGCTTATTACTTAGCCTACCTTATACCCCCTTAATAAAACTATATAATTTATAATAAAAAGCTACTTAGTATTATTTTATACTTTAAAGTATAGTTTACTAAGCTTTATAGTATCTTTAAACTATTTATAATTCTTATAAATTATAAGAATTTAGAATACTTTACTAGCCCTTAGGAAATATTAAAATACTAAGCCTACTAAGTAAAAACTCTCTCTCTTTTTAATTTTTATCTTTATTAGTACCTAGGCTTTTAAGTAATATACCCTAATACACTATTTAAATATAAATAAAATAAATTAAAGAAACTAGCCCTAACCTAGCCTTTACTATACCTAGTATTAGTTATATACTTAATATACCTACTTTTTACTTAGCTATTCTTTATATTAAATACTAATTAAGCCTAAAATATAGCTACTATTACTAACCTATAAAGGTAAGATTTCTTTACTAATACCTATCTCTAAAGCCTTTAAAACTAAGGTATATAGGCTAACTTAATATATTAACTAAAGATTATAATAGTATAATTTAAAGCCTAAAAGTTCCTTACTAAGGTAGCTACTTATTAATAGGTTAGTAATTATATAATTAATACTTATAGTGCTTTATTATTTTAAGGCTATTTTTAAGCACTATAGTATAAGCCCCTTATTATAATATTAATTTAATAAACTTATAACTTACTCTTATTAGGCTACTTAAAGAAAAATATAACCTTTTAAGCACTTTATTATAGCTTTTACTAAAAAGGTATATTTATAAATATTATATAGTATATATAGAACTGCTATTATTATAAAGCTTATAAAAGCTAGCGCCTATAATAGGGCCTTCTTTAACCTATTTTAATGCTAAATAAATACTAATTATAGATTTTAGTAAACTTTATAATTAATCTCCTAGAATTTAATATAAATACTCCTTAGTTTTTTATAGTTATTATAAACTACTTTTTTAAATATATATAGTTAAAGGCTATAATAAATATAAGCATTAAGGTATATACTTAATACTTTCTTAATTATTAGTAGTATTTTTATAGGTTTCCCTTAAGTATTATTTTAAACTAAGGCTTAGACTAGGTAAGTAGGTTTTAATTAATACTTTACTTCTTTACTAATATTATATAGCTTTTTTCTATATTCTATTATTTCTAAACTAATAGTAATATTAAATATATAAACTAAAAGGTATAGGTAGTGCTTAAAGTAATAGTTTTCTTTATTTAAATAAACTAATTTATATATTTTATAATATACTAGCTTACCTTTAATAATTATACTTTCTTAGTTACTAGCCTTAGTATATATATAGCTTTTTATAATTTTAATATTAACTTTATTTAATATATACTAGCTTTTAGCTAAAGCTATATATTAGCTAAGGGTTAAGTAGTTTAGTTCCTTAAATATATTAAATAGAGTATAGTATTTATCTAAGCTACTATTAACTTTACTTAATAATAATAGTAAGAATTCTTTAATAAGTTATACTATTTAGTAGAGTATTATTAACTAGGGGATAAGGTATAGCTTAGCCTTTATAATATTTATACCTTTTACTTAAGTAAAAAGCTAAATTAAATAATAGCTAAATATACTATACTTAAGATTCTAACCCCCCTTATTATAAAACTAAATATTTTAAAGGGGATATATTTTATTTTTTATATTAATTTAATAGAATATATAGTAAATAACCCCCTTCCTTTTTAAGTATTATAAAACTCTTACCTAAGCTTTATATAGCTTTAAAATAATAAAGTAAAGAAATCCCTTAAATATTAGGTTAAGTCTATTTTAGCTATAAAGAATATTAAAAAATATAATAAGTATTATAATATACTAATTAAATAGGTAGGCTATATATAGCTTATATAAAAACTACTTAAAAACCTAAAAAATACTAAGGCTTTAGTACTATTTAAATTATATTAAGGTAATATATATTATAATAATAGTTTAATATAAGTATAATATATTCCTTAATTAACTTTATATAGTATAATATTTAATATATATTTAAATAATAATAGGCCTTATTTAGGCTCTAACTTAGCCCTAATACCTTTATACTTTAATACTATTTATTTTTTAATAGAGTAAATAAGGAACCTAAATAAGCTTTTTTTTTCTTTTTTTTTTTTTATTTCTATACTACTTAATAAATATAGCTATAAAAAGTAAGTTAAAGCTAAGTAGTAGGGGTAACTTTTAGCTTATAATAAATAAAGAAAGGTTTATTAGCCTTAGGCTAGTTATACTTTAAATTAGGGTAAAATTAGCTAAGGGTAGCTATAATAGTATAATAAGAAAAGTAAATAGTAAACTTAAAATATTAAAATAAGGTAGTAATAAAGATATATTTTTAAAGAGATTATAAAAAGAAATAAATATAGCTTTAAAAAGGTTATTAAAAGGAATAAATATACCTTTAAGAAGATTAGTAAAAGGAAATAGTATAAATATATATAAATACTTATTAATAGGTAGAGAAGGAGTAAATATAGTAGTTTAATATATTTAAATATTAGTAAATAAATCTTAATATATAGGTATTAACTATTTAACTTAATATTATACCTTAAATAACTAAGTATTAGTATAGTTAATACTAGTCTTTAGAGAATAAATTATAGTAAAATTAATAATAATAGTAAGTAAGGAATATTTAAGTATTTTTATAGTAGTAAACTAAAAATACTTTAAATAAGTTAAGGTAAGTAGGGATAAGAAGCTAGTAGCTATAGGGAGTATAGTATACTTCTTAATAGTATATAGAGTAGTTATAAATTAAGTATATAGAGCCTTAAAAGGCTTAGTTAATATAACCTTTTACCCCTTACTATTAATAGTATTATAAATAAGAATATATAGTGCTTTTATAGCTTTATTATAGTAAATAGCTATTACTCTCTTATAAGTAAGGTAGTATAAGGTAGGACTTTAAGTAAATATAATAGTATTTTATATATATATTATTTTTTTTTTCTATACTTTTTATAAAAATATACTAAGCTAAGAATATATAAGAATAAGCTATTATTAAATATATATATAATATAGAATAAGCACTATATATTTAAATTAAAGAGGTTAATAAAGGTAAATAACTTATTCTTAAAGTTACCCTTTACCTTATAGTAGCTTAAAATATAATAGCTATTTAAAGGTAGAGGGGGGGGAGGGGGAGTATTAGTAATAGTAGCTATATTCTTACTATACTTAGCTAAATATATATAAAGTAGTGAATAAAGATAGAAGGGCTTATTAAAAGAATTTAATAAAGAGTAATAAAGAATTAATACTAAAAAAAAAAAAAATTTTTTTTTATAGTCTTATAGGGAATTATAAAAAGGGGATAGAGGCACACTAAAGTTAGAATAGTAATAATAAGCTTTTAAATAAAAACCTAAGCATTAATAAGAGATAAAATAAGGGAATAATATAGAACTTATATTTATAGGGACTTAAAGGCTAAATAAAATATTTATAGTTAATAGCTAGTATATAATTAGCTAGCTAATTTAAAATTTTAGGATTTCTATTTTTAGGTTTATTTATTATTAATAAGCACTGCGTTATAACTAGTTAGGACATAATAGTTCTGCCTATTAGATTACATTACTAATACTTTTATATTATTATTATTGCTTAAATAGCTGCTAGCTAGCTAATAGCTAGGGGGCAGTATAAGTAGAGGGGCTATATAATAGATTTAAGCTAGTAGCTTAGATTCTTAGCGGAGTAAAAGAGGGGCATATAAGGAGACCTATTACACCTATAGGGCAAACCCTAAGGACATACACTGTATATATAGCGTATATATAGAGGAGGGGGATAGTAGTCTCCCCTTCCCCTTTATAGATAATAATAACTTTATTAACACTAGATTTCAGTAGCCATCTAGGCTAGTCCATAACAAACTTAAACTTTATTAGTATTAACTATAATAAGTAGTTTCTAATTTACTAAAACTTATTACCTAAGGTATAGGTATAAATTACTTTATTCTCTAAGCTTAATAATAACTATTAGTATATACTTAGTTATTCTCTTAATTACCTTAATACTATATTTATAAACCTTTACTAAAAGAAGTATATAATTATAAAGCTAAATTAATTAAAGTAATACTTAAATAAGTAATTTATAAATTTTTTTATTTATTTTAAATAAAAGCTTTATTTAGCTTAAGGTAATATATAGGCTAATATAAGTAAGCTTACCTAGCTTTAAATAAAACTTAATAAGTAAGTAAAAAACTATTATATAAATTATAATATTCCCTATTTTAACTATTTTATAGTAATATATAATACTATAGTATTACTTTAAATATTAATTTATACTAAATTAAAGAATATATTAAAGCTTATTATTAGCTTTAAACTAAATATAATTATAAAGATAATATAGCTATAATAGGTATTAACTTTATAGAATTTATAAGCCTTAAATAAAGCTATAAGTTCTTTAAAAAGGCTGAGGCTAGTATAAAACCTATATTTACTAAAAGTATAGTATAGGTAATATAGATTTTAAAAGATATTATTAAATACTATAAAGCTATTTAGTAATATTTATATTATAATAATAATAATTACTATATTAGAGCCTATACTTAGCTTTTAGCTTATTACTCTTTAAAAGAACTTAAAATTAAGGTTTTAAATACTTTTAATAAAAAAGCCCTTAGTAATAATAATAATTTTAACTTAAAAAAAAATAATTTTATTATATAAGTTTTAATAGTAAAATATATATTAGTAATAATAGCTTATACTATATCTATATTAATAATAGCTTAAATATTTATAAAAAAATAAAATATTATATAAAAAAAATATTATTTCTTTTTTTCCTTTTTTATAATAGTTTTAAGTTTATTAATACTTAAGTAAATAATAATTATAATAGCTATATTACTATAAGTAAAAGTATAGTTTAAAGACTAAGCCTTTAATAAATTCCTTTAACTTAACTATATACCTTTATTACTACTATAATAATAATAAGGTATAACTATACTAATACCTTTTAGTAGCTATAAATTACTTATTTTATTAAATTTAGAGCTAATCTAAATAAGTAAATATTTTTTATAATCGCTTATATAATTCTAAGTTTTTAATAAAATTATATCTTTAAAGTGCTATAAAGAGTTTAAAATAATATTATATTATATACTACTAAGCGCTTACTTATTATTTACTTATAGGGTAATCTATAAATTTATACCTTTAATACTTAAAATATAATATTATTAATAGTTACTATAATAAGCTTAGTATATATTAGCTTAGCTTAGTATATATTAAAGTTAAATAAGGTAAGTAGTATTATAGCTATAAGTTTATAAAAAATTAATATTATTTTTATTTTTATAGTAAGCTTAATATACTTAAAGAAAAATAAAAACCTTTTTTTATTACCTAGTAAACTTATTAACTTTAAAAACCTATTTTACTATAAGAATATTAATACCTTACCTTTTTATTAAAGCTAGGCTAATTACTATATTTAATTATAATATAATTTTAATAATAGTATACTAAACCTACCTTAGGCACCTCTTTATAATATACTATAGAATTAGCTATTAAAAATATAGAAATAAATTATAAACTTAGTAAATAAAGGTTAAATTTAAGCCTTTTTTTTTTAATAGCTATACTAATATTATTAATTAAAAAGATAGGGAATAGCTAGTATTTTTATATAAATTATAGAGTATTAAATAAAATTATAAACTAAAACTATTACTTACTATTACTTATTAAGAAAACTTTATATTTCTTAGCTAATGCTTATTAGTTTATAAAGTTAAATATTTATATTATATTTTATTACTTATATATAGCTAAAGGGAATAAGGCTTTAATAGTATTTTAAATAAAGTTTAGCCTTTTTAAATAGCTAATATACCCTTTTAGCTTAGCTAAAGTATTTATAATATTTTAGTAATATATTAATAAAGCCTTAAAGAATATATTAAGGGTTTATACTATTGCTTATTTAAATAATATTCTTATTTATATTAGTAGTATATATATAGAGTATATAAAGTATACTAAGGATATTCTTTTTTACCTTTAGTAAGCTAGCCTATATTTTAATATTAATAAGTATACTTTTAGTATAATTAAGATTAAATATTTAAAGTTTATTATTTAAGCAAGCTATATTATATACCTAAACCTAGCTAAAGTAATAGCTATTTAGAAATAAAAAGTACTAATATAGCTATAAAGGGTATATAGCTTCTTAGGCTTTATAAATTTTTATTAAAAGTTTATTACTAACTTTTTAAACCTTATTAAGCCCTTACTTAACTTATTAAAAAAAGTACCTTATTTATTTAATTTTTTAAGTATTAAATATTTTTTTAATACTTTAAAAATATATTTTTATTAGCTTTTATTCTTATATAATAAAACCCTACCTTAAATATAGTAATTAAAGCTAATATATTAGAAAAGGCACTTAAAGGTTATTTTAGCTATAAAAAATACTAAAAGCTATAGTAAGTATTATAATATATTACTTAAGTAAGTAAACTATATATAATTAATATAAAAACTACTTAATAATTTTAAAAATACTAAGGCTTTAGTACTATTTAAATTATACTAAGGTAATATATATTATAATAATAGTTTAATATAAATATATTATATCTCTTAATTAACTCTATATAGTAAACTACCTAATATATATTTTAAGAATACTAAGCTTTATATAGGTTTTAATTTATCTATAATATTTTTATACTTTATTATTACTTACTTTTTAATAAAGTAAATAAAGAAGCTAAAAAAGCTTTTTTTTTCTTTCTTTTATATTATTTAGTAAATATAGCTATAAAGAGTAAGTTAAGATTAAGTAATAAAGGTAGCTATTAGCTTAGAGTAAATAAAAAAGGGTTTATTAGCTTTAAGCTAGTTATACCTTAGGTTAAAATAAAACTAGCTAAAGAAGGCTATAGTAATATTATAAAGAAAGTAAATAGTAAATAAGGTAAGTCTAAGAAGCTAAAATAAAATAGTAATATAGGTATATGTTATGGACTGGCCTAGAGGCTACTGCAATCTAGCGTTAATAGAAGATATTATTACTCTTAAGGAGAAAGAAAAAGGAAAGAGGAATCTTTTATAATCTCCTACTCTATCTATTTATATATACCCTAAGCAGCCCCGCTTAAGGCTTATAGGGTATATACCTAGTAATTATTATTCCTTTATAATATAGCCTCTTTTACTCCTTTAAGGGTTTAAGCTTTTAGCTTAAATTTATTATATAGCCCTTTACTTACTTATATAATTATTTTAGTAAAGCACTAAAGTAGCCTCTATTATATTTTTAAGTTAGTCCTAGCTACTTACTAAGCAATAGCCTTATTAGTATTGCATATTCTAGTATTATATGCTATAGAAATGCCCTTATATATGCCTATATATATTATATATTATTATAGTATATATATTATTATTTTAGTAGGTCTGCCTCTACCCTAATGTTTTTCCTACCTATTACCCTATAAATACCCTATAGGTAGCTAGGTATACCTATTCTTAGGCTAGCTAATAGTTATTATATTTATTATTAATATCTTATTAGAAACTATATAGAATTAATTAAAAAACTAAAAATCTATTGCCTATACTATATATAAGTTCCTTTCCTTTTATACTTACCTACTTTTATATTCTTTCCTTTCTATATATACTTACCTAAAATTCCCTATTAAGTATAATTATATACTTACTACCTTTATTTTACTTTCTCTATATAATTTAATTATTATTCTATTTATATATTTATTTACTTTTTTTTTTATTTATTTTAGGTTTTTTTATTATATTAATAAAATATTTACTATGCCTTTATTTTAAAAATAATATAGCTTTTATACTCTCCCTATTAGAAATTAATATAAAAGCTAATATTCTTTAAAAAGAAATATATTTACTATTACTAATACCTCCTTACCCCCTTTTCTGCCTTCTTTACTCTATTTAGGCAGGTATATAGTAAAAGGTAACTTAAATAAAGAAATATTTAATATTACCTAGTATAGCTTTAAGAAGTATTTATACCTACTATATTAAAATAATACTATATATAGCTACTTTTAGTGCTATTATATAGCTAAGTAGAGATTTTACTATACTTATTATTATAAAAAGAGAAAGTATACCTAAGAGTTATACCTTTATACTATTAACCCTAATTTTTATTATACTTTTTAAAAAGTAGTATTTACTATTAATTAAGGTATAGCCCTTTAGACTCTACTTAAAGGCTATAAAAAGCTTATATTAATATAATTCTTTAGGTAGCTTATAAATATATTTTATAATATTTATAATATTACTTAGAAGTATTTTATAGCTATATTTATTTTACTTAATAGCTTAGTCTTATCTCTAGCTAGCCCCTTAACTCTTTAATTTATATTTTATACTATTATAGCCCCTCCTTACCTAAGTATAGCCTTTAGCCTATCCCTTATATATATTACTACCTTTATTAGGGCTAGTATAATATAGAATTTAAGGGCTACTGCCTAGAATTTTAAGGTAGCTATCTAGTTTATTATATCCTTATCCCCTTTAGCCTTAGCTTATATTTATAATACCTTTTAAACTCTTTTATAATTTAATAGCTAAGGGCTTCTTTTATTTAGGGCTATACCTTTATTATATTATACCTTACTCTTTAATAAGTATTTATCCCCCTTTTAATTTACTATTACTAACCCTTCCCCTTTTTTAAGGATATTTTATATTATATTTACTTATACTAGCGCTAATACTTCTATACTTTATAAATAAGCCTATTATTTTATAGCTATAACTAAGCTTTAAATTCTATTTACTTTATTAACTCTATATAGCTAGTTTTACTAATCCCTAAACTAGCTATTCTTTAGTAAAAAGTTAATTAATCTTTATCTTTATTACTATACTATTAAGCGCTAGCTTTAATGCTAGTTTTATATTAAAAAGGGATTAAAAAAGAAAATAAGTAATAGCCTACTAGCTTTAATAACTAGCCTAGAAATTCTAAGTAATAATAATACCTTAATTATAAATATCTCCTTAAATAATAATAAGCTTAGCCTACCTTAGCTCCCTTTTATACTAGCTTTCCCTTAAAAATAGTAATAATTCTCCCTAGCTCTATTTAGTAGCCTTCCTACTCTCTCTATACCTATATTTATAGGCTATTAATAATTATAGTAAAATTTATTTAAAAAAAAATAATAAAAATAAGTAAATTAAAATAAGCCTTTCTATAGGTTTATATTAGCACTTAAATTTAAGTATACTATAAAGGTAGTAAAATAAATATTTATAAAAGTCTTATATATAGCATTAAGAATCTAGCCTTAAGATAGCTTATTATATATTTATATATCCCTTTATTATAATTTAAAATATACTAATATCTTTATATTTAAAAAGTTTTTTAGTAGCTTTTAGGTTAGCTATATATAGCCTACCTATTTAACTAAAATATTATACCTATATCCCTACCTTTAAGCATTATATATAGCTACTATTTCCTTTACTATAAACTTATATAGCTTTAAGTCTTTATTTATAAGGGTTAATACTAGCTCTAGCTTAAAATTAGCTTATATTTATAATAAAAAAGAGTTAACTATAGTATACTTTAAAAGGTTTATATAAAAGATAGAATAAATACCCTATAGAATATTTAGGTAAACTATAAGGGGCATTAGTATCTCTAAAACCTTATACTTTACTATAACTTAATTAAGCTTCTAACTTAAATAATTTATTTTAATATATTATAGGCTAAGCTATACTATATCTCCTATATAGAATACTTTAGCTAGCTAGTGTAACTTATTAGTAGTATTTTACTAGTATTATTAGGTAAAGTTAATTACTATTTAAATTAAAGCTATGCTCTTTTATAATATATTTAGAAATAAGGCTGCCTACCCCTTAGCTATTATTATACTACCCTTTTAAAAAAGGGCTAGCTATATTAAAGCTATATTATATTTATATAGAACCTAATTAGCACTTATTTCTATAACTATTAATATATAATTATTAAGTATAAGCTAGTAAGCTAGTAAGTATTTAGCCTAGTTAAACTATAAAAAGCTAACTATAATATATAAGACTGCCTAAACCTTTTAATTAATCTATTTTATACTATTATTTATTTATAAATAGTAGGCTATAAAAAAAAGCTGCTTTATACTAATAAAAGAGTAAAGGGTTAACTAAAACTATCTAACCTAATCTAATTTCTAATTAAATATAATTTAGGAGGGAAACCTATAAAACCACTACTAATATAAATAAAACCTCTCTATATATACCTTAGCTACTATGCTTATTATAGCCTTTAACTAAATAAACTTAGAGAGATAATTTATAATAACTATTAAGTACTAAGGTAAGTTTATATCTTTTATTAGTAGGTTTATTATAAAGTTTATAAAAATTTATAATTAAAACTAGTCTAAGGCTAGAATAAGCTTTAGTAAGCTTTATTTAAGCTATTAGCTTTTCTAGCTATCTATATAGTAATAGTTATAAATATACTAGGCTATATTACTAAATATACCCTTTTAATAATAATCCCTATAAAGCGCTTAAAATATTATATTCTACTTTAAGTGCCTAAGTAGGGGTAACCTATATACCTATTCTATTAGTATTATAGTAAGAGGTTTAAACTATAAAACCTAAATTTAGCCCTAAAACTAAAGGGTACTATAGGCATTAATTATATAGTTAGCTATTTAAGCCTTTATTTTTATAGCCTTTAAGAACTTTTTATTACTTTAATATATAGCTTACTACTTAAAAGTATAAAACTTATTAGCTTAAAGGCCTTAGTTTTATAAAGACTATAAATGCTTATTATTAAAAAGAAAATATTTTAAAGGTAGTTTCTTACTACCCCTACTTAGGTTTTAGTATATATACCCCTCTTTTATATTAGTTGCTTTTAGTATATAGCCCTTACTTACTCTACCTCCCCCCTTACCTCTATATAGCTTTATTCTAAGCTCTTAATAAGCTATAATTAGTATTTTACTATTAATATATTATAATACTATAGGGACTATTAAAGGTTATTATTATAAAGGGTTCTTAGATTTATTCTACTTTTATTATAAGAGGGTATTAGGCTGCTCTACTAGGCGCCTAGGGTAATAGTATAAATAGAAGTTAAAAAAAGTAAGTATTTCTAATTAGTATACTTATTACTTTAATATCTTCTAAGGTATAGTAAAGTATTTTAGGTTTTTATAGTTAATAAGAATAATAAATAAGTAAGCTATACTTTAAAGCTCTACCTCTTAAGCCTTTAGGTAGGAGATAATAGTAAGTAGTTTCTTATTATAAATTATATAGTTTTGCTATACTAATATTAGGCGTGTTAAGTAATAAGCCACTAAGTATAGAACCTTCTTTATATTATACTAAAAAAGGTAGCTACCTATAGCCTTTTTAAATATATTTATCTTTACTAAAGTATTTTAATTAAAATCCTACTAGGCTAAAATTAAGTATAAAATAAAAGCTAATTTAAGCGCCTTAAATACTAAGGTATACTCTACTATTTATTAAAAAGAAATCCCTTTTTTTATTAAAGCTAGTAAAGGCTTAGTAAGCTTTAAGAAGTTTCTAATAAATTTTTAATAAAAGTTTATAAATTCTAAAAAACTCCTTACCTCTTAGGTTTAAGTTAGTACCTTTTAGTTATAAATAGCTATAATTTTCTTAGGGTTTAGGTAGATACTCTTCCTAGCCTTTATAATAAATTTAAGGTATTTAACCTTTTAAACCCTAAAACTATACTTATTAATATTAAGGTAAAGTCTAGCCTCCCTTAGCTACTATAATATAAGATATATTTTCTATATATAGTTTTTTTATAACTTAAAAGTATAAATAAGGATATTATTTAAATATATAGTAGTAAAGTTCTTTAAAGTAAACTCTAAAGCCCTATTAATATATTACTAAAATATAGTAAAGGCATTAGCTAAACTAAAGGGGTAAATAAGCTATTTAAAGAGCCTAAATCTTATTTAAAATATAATAAAATACTTATCCCCTTTAATAATATAGAGGTAGTAAAATGCAGCCTAGATATTTAGCTTTATAAACTACTAAGCGCTAGCTAAAGACTATAATATCTTCTTAATAAGGGATAGTAGGTAGTAGTTTTAGTTTATAATTTAGTTAAGTGCTTAGTAATTTATATAGAAATGCTAACCCCCCCTAGCCTTCTTAACTAATAGCACTAGCGCTACTATTAAAAAGAATAATATATAAATCTATTTTTTATTTATAAGTTCTACTACTTACTTATAAATCTTTAATAGCTACTTATATAGTATATTATATAAAGGTACCTAAGGAAGGTCTAGGGTTAATTTATTTAGGTTTTTATAAAGGTAGATATAGTAATTAGCATAGCCTTAATATAGTAACAGTTCCTTTACCTTCTTCTTATTAAATAGATTTATAAAGTTTTAGAGTTTTAATAAAAGTTTTTTAGTTTTTAATAGGTTTTAAATTAGCTTTACCTTTAAGGCTAAGACTAAGTTTATTTTATAAAGACTTATTATAAGTAACTATATATTAGATTTCTTCTTTACTATATACTACACTAGTTTAGTATAGATTAAGCTAAGAATTATAATAATTAGCTAAGCTACCTAATAGGCATTAAGAGGTGCTACCTCTAGGGTACCTTTAAAGTATATTATTAGCTACTATATAGCTAAGTAAAGCTTAACCTTATTTTATACTAACTAAGGTATACCTAAAATATAATCTCTAGTAAAGCCTAAAATAATATAAGTAATAACTAAAAATATTTATTTATTTATATCTCTTTAAAAGTATATTAGGTATATAATATATATACTTAATTTAGGTTTTAAATAGCCCCTTTAGATTACTACTACTACTATTATAATTATATAGAGTTAAGAAAGAGGGATTCTAGTTAGGCTAAGCTATTAAGTAGCCTTTTTACTTATAGTAATAAAACTATTATAGCTATTATTTACCTATATTATAAAAAAAGTAATATTATTATAAAAAAGAGGGAGAAGAAATAGTAGTAATTTTATATATACCTTTATTTTTAAGAAATTCTCCTCTAAACTATCTACCTCTTAAGCTATATAGTTTTATTTACTATTAATACTCCCTTTACTAAGTTTTAAGCTAAGGGGTTATTTTTTTCTAAGTTTATTATAAAGGCATTTAAGTTCCTATCTTTATTTATTATAATAGCTATCTAAATTTTAATAATATCCCTTAAAGGTAATACTAAAAGAAGGTAATAATAAAATTAGTAGTAGGAGAGAGAGCTATAATAAAGGTATTATTTAAGCTTTTAGTATTTTATATATTCCTTTAAAGATATCTATATAGTATACTACTTCCCCTTTCTCTTTTTACTCTTTAACCTATTATTTTAAATACTTATTAAATTAATACTAAATATTTTTATATTACTATTCTTATTTTAGCTTATACTTAATTAGTATAAAGCCTATATTTATTTCTCTAAGTAGTAAAAGTTAATATTTAAAGCAATACTATAGTAGTATTTTATAGCTTTATTATAATTTATTTAAAAGATATTATAGCCTATATAATAATTATATATATACTTATTAAGGGCTATATAAATCTTAGTAAGCTTTACTAAGTCTTTTTAGTTAATTTTACTAATAAGCGCTAGCTTTTATTTAAAGTATATATAAAAGTTAGTAAAGCTTTTTATTAGCTATTAGTAAAGCTAATTAAGCTTTAAAATTATATATTCCTATTAGTATAGGTTTATATATATTTTATTAAAGTATACTAAGAATTATTAAGAATTATAGCTAAAGTTTTCTTTAAGCTTAAAAAAAAAAGTAATTTATATTTAAATATAAGGCACTAGGCTTTAGTAAATAAAAAACCACTAATTATATATATTACTAATAAAATTCTAGTTTATTTTTAGTTTATAAGCTATAAGGCTTCTCTATACTTTAAAAGAGAATTTATTTTTATTATAAAGGCTTTCTATAAGGAGTAGTTTATATTTTATATACTTTATATTTATTACCCCTTAAGTATTACCTAAGCTTAGTATAAATTAAAAGCTATTATAAATTAGTATATTCTAAATAAGCTCCCCTAGCTATACCTCCTACTATATAACTATCTTATAGAGATAGTATACCTTTTATAAAATTATATATTAAGCCTTATTACTTTTTAAATACCTATTATTTATTCTAAAGGGTTTTAATCTAGGTTTATAAAGAAAAAGAGTAATAAATATTAAGGACTAGCCTAAAGGCTATTATAATTTAGTATTAATAAAAGATATTATTACTTTTAAGGAGAAAGGAAAGGGAGAGAGAAATCTCCTATAGTCTCCTACTCTATCTATTTATATATGCCCTAGGCAGCCCCGCTTAGGGCTTATAGAGTATGCGCCTAGTAACTATTATTCCTCTACAGTGTGGCCTCTTCCGCTCCTCTAAGGGTCCGAGCTTTTAGCTTAAATCTATCACAGTATATATTTAAAAAGATTATAAAGAGAAAGAAATATAGTTTTAAAAAAAAAGCTATAAAAAGTAAATATATCTTTAAAAAGATTAATAAAAAGAAATAGTATAAAAGTATAGAAATACTTATTAATAAGTAAAGGAGAAGTAAATAAAATAAATTAATATACTTAGAACTTAGTAAATAAATCTTAATATATAGGTATTAATTACTTAATTTAATACTATACTTTAAATAACTAGGCATTAGTATAATTAATACTAGTTTTTAATATATAAATAATAATAGAATTAATAATAATAGTAGGTAAGAGATATTTAAGTATTATAATAATAGTAAATTAAAAGTATTTTAAATATATTAAAATAAATAGAGGGGAGAAGCTAATAACTACTATAAATATAATATATTTTTTAATAATATATAGAGTAATTATAAATTAAATATAAAAAGCTTTAAAAGGCTTATTTAATATAACCTTTTACTCTTTATTATTAATAGTATTATAAATAAAAATATATAATACCTATATAGCTTTATTATAGTAAATAGCTATCACTATTTTATAAGTAAAATAGTATAAGGTAGAACTTTAAATAAATATAATAGTATTTTATATATATATTATTTTTCTTTTTTTATACTTTTTATAAAAGTATACTAGGCTTAAAATATATAAAAATAAACTATTATTAGCTATATATATAATATAGAATAGGTACTATATATTTAAATTAAAAAGGTTAATAAAGGTAAATAACTTATTCTTAAAGTTACTCTTTATTTTATAATAGCTTAAGATATAATAGCTATTTAAAGGTAAAAAGAAAGGAGAAGAAGCACTAATAATAGTAGCTATATTCTTACTATATTTAGCTAGGGACTCCTAAGGTAATAAGGGGTAATAGAAAGGCTTACTAAAAAAATTTAATAAAAGGGTAATAAGAAACCTTTTTTAATAAAAAAAAAAATAAATTTATACTTTAATCTTATAAAGAGTTATAAAAAGAGGGATAGCTATAGATAAAAAATATAATAAAAATAATAGAATACTAAATAAAAAATAAACTATAAATTAAAAGTAAGCTAAAGGGATAATATAAAACTTATATTTACTAAGACTTAAGGGCTAAAGTAAATATTTATAGTTAATAGCTAGTATATTATTAGCTAGCTAATTTAGGATTTTTAGAATTTCTATTTTTAAGTTTATTATTATTAATAAAGACTATATTATAACTAGCTAGGATAATAGTTTTTACCTATTTAATTATATTACTAATATCCTTATATTATTATTATTACTTAAATAGCTACTAGCTAGTAAATAGCTACGGGGTAGTGTAAATAAAGGGGCTATATAATAAATTTAAGCTAGTAGCTTAGATCCTTAGTAAAGTAAGAGAGGGGTATATAAGGAAACCTATTATACCTATAGGGTTAGCCCTAGGGATATACACTATATATAGAATGTATATATAGTGGAGGGGGATAGTAGTCTCCCTTTCCCCTTTATAGATAATAATAACTTCATTAACACTAGATCGCAGTAGCTATCTAGGCTAGTCCATAATAGCTTAATATATTTAAAAAAAAAAGACCTTTTTTTATTACTTAGTAAACTTATTAACTTTAAAAACCTATTTTACTATAAAAAAAGTAATACCTTACTTTTTTATTAAGGCTAAGCTAACTATTATATTTAACTATAATATAACTTTAATAATATGATACTAAACCTACCTTTAATACCTCTTTATAATATACTATAGAATTAGCTATTAAAAATATAAAAATAAATTATAAACTTAATAAATAAAGATTAAATTTAAGCTTTCTTTTTTTTAGTAGCTATACTAATACTATTAATTAAAAAGGTAGGGAATAGCTAGTATTTTTATATAAATTATAAGGTATTAAATAAAATTATAAACTAAAACTATTATTTACTATTAGTTATTAAGGAGACACTATATTTCTTAGCTAATATTTAGTAGTTTATAAAGTTAAATATTTATATTATCTTTTATTATTTATATATAGCTAAAAAAAATAAAGCTTTAATAGTATTTTAAATAAGGTTTAGCTTTTTTAAATAGCTACTATACCTTTTTAGCTTAGCTAGAGTATTTATAATTTTAAATAGTATTTTAATAAAGCTTTAGGAAATATATTAAGGGTTTATACTATAGTATATTTAAATAATATTCTTATTTATACTAATAGTATATATAAAAAGTATATAAAGTATACTAAAAATATTTTTTTTTATTTTTAATAAGCTAGGCTATATTTTAATATTAATAAGTATACTTTTAGTATAATTAAGGTTAAGTACTTAAAGTTTATTATTTAAGTTAGCTATATTATTTATTTAAACTTAGCTAAAGTAGTAGCTATTTAGAAATAAAAGGTATTAATATAGCTATATAAAGTATATAGCTTTTTAGGCTTTATAAATTTTTATTAAAAGTTTATAGCTAACTTTTTAAATTTTACTAAGCCCTTACTTAATCTTATTAAAAAAAGTATTTTATTTATTTAGTTTTTTTAGTATTAAATATTCTTTAAATACTTTAAGAATATATTTTTATTAGCTTTTATTTTTATATAATAAAACCTTACTTTAAATATAGTAATTAAAGCTAATATATAAGAAGAAATACTTAAAAGTTATTTCTTTTTATATAATATAATAAGTATATTATAATTAAGAGCTTATTACTTAGCTAAACTTATAGCTCTTTAGTAAAACTATATAATTTATAATAAAAAGCTACTTAATATCATTTTATACCTTAAGGTATAATTTACTAAGCTTTATAGTATTTTTAAACTATTTATAATTCTTATTAATTATAAAACTTTAAAATACTTTATAAGCCCTAAGAAAACATTAAAATACTAAGTATATTAAGTAAAAACCCTTTTTTTTTTAATTTTTACCTTTATTATTACTTAGGCTTCTAAGTAGTATACCTTAATATATTATTTTATTTTAAATAAAATAAATTAAGAAAGCTTATACTAATTTAACCTTTACTTTACTTAATATTAATTATATACTTATTATACCTACTTTTTACCTAGCCCTTTTTTATATTAAGTATAAATTAAACTTAGAATATAATTATTACTACTAATTTATAAAAGTATAATGTTTTTATAAATATTTATTTTTAAAGCTTTTAAAACTAAGGTATATAAGCTAAGTTAATATATTATATAAAAATTAAAGTAATATAATTTAAAGCTTAAAGGTTTTTTTTAAAGTAGCTATCTTTTAGTAAATTAGTAATTATATAATTAATACTTATAGTACTTTATTATTTTAAGGCTATCTTTAAATATTATAATATAAGCCCTTTATTATTATATTAATTTAATAAACCTATAACTTACCTTTATTAAGCTACTTAAAAAAATTATAATATTTTAAGTACTTTATTATAATTATTACTAAAAAGGTATATTAATAAATATTATATATTATATATAAAACTATTATTATTATTAAGCTTATAAAAGCTAATGCTTATATTTGTGATGGATTCGAGCTGGCGGCTCGGATCCTTAGCGGAGCAAGAGAGGGGCACGTAAGGAGACCTATCGCATCCATAGGGCAAGCCCTAAGGACACACACTGTATATATAGAGCATACATAGAGGAGAGGGATAGTAGTCTTCCCTTCCCCTTTATAGATAATAATAACTTTATTAACACTAGATTGCAGTAGCCATCTAGGCTAGTCCATAACAATATTAAGCCCTTTTTTAACTTATTCTAATACTAAATAATTATTAGTTATAGATTTTAATAAACTTCATAACTAACCTTTTAAAACCTAATATAAATACTTTTTAATTTCTTATAATTATAATAAATTATCTCTTTAAGTATATATAGTTAAAGGCTATAATTGTTATGGACTAGCCTAGATAGCTACTGCAATTTAGTGTTAATAAAGTTATTACTATCTATAAAGAGAAAAGGGAGACTACTATCCCCCTTTACTATATATATATTCTTTATATAGCATATATCCCTAGGGCTTGCCTTATAGGTATAATAGGTCTTCTTATATACCCCTCTTTTGCTTTATTAAAAATCTAAGCTACTAGCTTAAATTAATTATATAGCCTCTCTATTTATACTGCCCCTTAAATATTTACTAGCTAATAGCTATTTAAGTAATAATAATAATATCAAAGTATTAATAATATAATTAAATAAGTAAAAACTATTATTTTAGCTAGTTATAATATAGTCTTTATACTTAAATAATAAACCTAAAAATAGAAATTCTAAAAATTTTAAATTAGCTACCTAATTATATACTAACTATTAACTATAAATATCCCCTTTAGCCCCTACATTTTAATAAATATAAGTTCTATATTATCCCCTTAGCCTACTTCTTATTAATACTTAGTTTTTTATTTAATATTCTATTATTTTTATTTTATTTCCTATTTATAGCTATCCCTTCTTTTATAACTCTTTATAAAACTAAAGTATATATAAATTTTTTTTTTTTAAAAAAAGGGTTTTTTATTACCTCTTTATTAAATCCTTTTAATAAGCCTTTTTATTATTCTCTATTACTTTAAAAAACCTTAGCTAAGTATAGTAAAAATATAGCTATTACTATTAATACTTCCCCTTCCCCCCCCTACCTTTAAATAGCTATTATATTTTAAGCTATTATAAAATAAAAAGTAACTTTAAAAATAAATTATTTACCTTTATTAATTTCTTTAATCTAAATATATAATGCCTATTCTATATTATATATATATTTAATAATAGCTTATTTTATATATTTTAAGCTTAGTATACTTCTATAAAAAATATAAAAAAAGAAAAATAATATATATATAAAATACTACTATATTTACTTAAAGTTCTACCTTATACTACCTTACCTATAAAATAATAATAGCTATTTACTATAATAAAGCTATAAAGGCACTATATATTTTTATTTATAATACTATTAATAGTAAAAGGTAAAAGATTATATTAACTAAGCCTTTTAAAGCTTTTTATACTTAATTTATAACTACTTTATATATTATTAAAAAGTATACTATATTTATAGTAGCTACTAGCTTTTTCCCCTTACTTACTTTAATATATTTAAAATACTTTTAGTTTATTATTATTATAATACCTAAATATTCCCTACCTACTATTACTATTAATTTTACTATTATTTATATATTAAAAATTAGTATTAACTATACTAATGCTTAATTATTTAAGGTATACTACTAAGTTAAGTAATTAATACCTATATATTAAGATTTACTTATTAAGTTTTAAGTATAATAATTTACTTTATTTACTTTTTCTTTACTTATTAATAAATATTTTTATACTTTTATACTATTCCCTCCTACTAACCTTTTTAAATGTATATTTATTCTTTATTACCTTTTTTTTAAAATTATATTTATTTCTCCCTATAATCTTTTTAAATATATACCTATACTATTACCTTATTTTAGCTTTTTAAACTTACCTTATTTATTACTTACTCTTTTTATAATACTACTATAGCTTTTCTTAGCTAGTTTTATACTAACCTAAGGTATAACTAGCTTAGGGCTAATAAACCCTTTTTTATTTATTAGAAGCTAAAGGCTACCCCTATTATTTAACCTTAACTTACCCTTTATAGCTATATTTACTAAGTAGTATAAAAAAAAGAAAAAAAAAAAAAAAAACCTATTTAAGTTTTTTATTTACTTTATTAAAAAATAAGTAATATTAAAGTATAGAAATATTAAGGCTAAATTAAAGCTTAAATAAGGCCTATTATTATTAAAATATATATTAAATAATATACTATATAAAGCTAATTAAGAAAATATTATACCTATATTAAGCTATTATTATAATATATATTACTTTAATATAATTTAAATTATATTAAAGCTATAGTATTTTTTAGATTTTTAGATAATTTTTATATAAATTATATATAGCTTATTTACTTAACTAATATATTATAATAATTATTATATTTTTTAGTATTCTTTATAGCTAAAATAAACTTAATTTAGTATTTAAAGGGTTTATTTACTTTATTATTTTAAAGCTATATAAAGCTTAAGTAAGAGTTTTATAATACTTAAAAAAAAAGGGTTATTTATTATATATTTTATTAAATTAATATAGAAAATAAAATATATTTCCTTTAAAATATTTAATTTTATAGTAAAGGGAATTAAAATATTAAATATAGTATATTTAGCTATAATTTAGTTTAGCTTTTTATTTAAATAAAGGGTATAAATATTATAAAGGCTAAGCTATACCTTATTCCCTAGCTAGTATTATTTTTTTAAATAGTATAATTTATTAAAGAATTTTTATTATTATTATTAAGTAAAGTTAATAATAGCTTAAGTAAGTGCTATACCTTATTTAATATACTTAAGAAACTAAACTACTTACCCTTTAGCTAATATATAGCTTTAGCTAAAAGCTAGTATATATTAAATAAAATTAATATTAAAACTATAAAGGGCTATATATATACTAAAGCTAATAACTAAGAAAGTATAATTATTAAAGGCTAGTTAATATACTATAAAATATATAAGCTAATTTATTTAAATAAAGAAAACTATTATCTTAAGTATTATTTATATTTCTTAGTTTATATATTTAGTATTACTATTAGTTTAAAAATAATAAAATATAAAAAAAAAGCTATATAATATTAATAAGAAAATAAAGTATTAACTAAAACCTACTTACTTAATTTAAGCCTTAGTTTAAAATAATACTTAAGAAAAACCTATAAAAATACTATTAATAATTAAAAAAGTATTAAATATATACTTTAGTACTTATACTTATTATAGCTTTTAATTATATATACTTTAAAAGGTAGTTTATAATAACTATAAAAAACTAAAGGGTATTTATATTAAATTCTAAGAAATTATTTATAAAATCTATAAAAATCTATACTTAATATTTATTTAGGGCTAAAATAAATTAAAAAAGGCCCTAATATAGGTATTAGCTTTTATAAGCTTTATAATAATAATAGTTTTATATATAATATATAATATTTATTAATATACTTTTTTAATAATAGCTATAATAAAGTACCTAAAAGGTTATATTCTTTTCTAAGTAGCTTAATAAAGGTAAGTTATAAGTTTACTAAATTAGTATAATAATAAAGGACTTATATTATAATACCTAAAGATAGCCTTAAAATAATAAAGCACTATAAATATTAATTATATAGTTACTAACCTATTAATAAATAGCTACCTTAATAAGAAATCTTTAGGCTTTAAATTATAGTACCTTAATTCTTATATAGTATATTTAATTAGCCTATATACCCTAATTCTAAAGGCTTTAAAAATAAATATTTATAAAGAAGTTATACCTTTATAAATTAATAATAGTAGCTATATTTTAAGTTTAATTTATATTTAATATAAAAAAGGGCTAAGTAAAAAATAAATATAATAAGTATATAACTAATACTAAGTAAAATAAAGGTTAAAATAATATAGGCTTTTTTAATTTATTTTATTTATAATAAAATAATATATTAAGATATATTACTTAAAAGCCTAAGTAGTAATAAAGGTAATAATTAAAAAAAAAGAAAGTCTTTACCTAATATACTTAGTATTTTAATATTTCCCTAAAGCTTATAAAGTATTTTAAGTTTTTATAGTTAATAAGAATTATAAATAGTTTAAAGATATTATAAAGCTTAGTAAATTATACCTTAAGGTATAAAATAATACTAAATAGCTTTTTATTATAAATTATATAGTTTTACTAAAAAGAAATAAGTTTAATTAAGTAATAGGCTACTAATTATAGTATACCTACTATATTATATTAAAAGAGGTAACCTTTAAGTGCCTTTTTTAATATATTAGCTTTAATTACTATATTTAAGGTAGGGTTTTATTATATAAGAATAAAAGCTAATAATAATATATTCTTAAGGTATTAAAAAAATATTTAATATATAAAAAACTAAATAAATAAAGTACGCTTCTTAATAAGATTAAGTAAAAGCTTATTAAGGTTTAAAAAATTAGTAATAAACTTTTAATAAAAATTTATAAAGCTTAAATAGCTATATACCTTTTATAGCTATATTAATACCTTTTATTTCTAAATAGCTATTACTTTAACTAGATTTAGGTATATAATATAGCTAGCTTAAATAATAAACCCTAAATATTTAACCTTAATTATACTAAAAGTATACTTATTAATATTAAGGTATAGGCTAGCTTATTAAAAGTAAAAAGGAATATCTTTAGTATACTTTATATACTCTTTATATATACTATTAGTATAAATAAGAATATTATTTAAATAAGCTATAATATAAACCTTTAATATATTCTTTAAGGCTTTATTAATATATTATTAAAATATTATAAATATTTTAATTAAGCTAAAAAGGTATACTAGTTATTTAAAAAGGCTAAACCTTATTTAAAATACTATTAAAGCTTTATTCCCTTTAGCTATATATAAATAATAAAATATAATATAAATATTTAACTTAATAAATTAATAAATATTAGCTAGAAAATATAAAGTCTCTTTAATAAGTAATAATAAATAATAATTTTAGTTTATAATCTTATTTAATACCCTATAGTTTATATAAAAATACTAGCTACTCTCTACCTTTTTAACTAATAATACTAATAATACTAATATAGCTATTAAAAGAAAGAAGGCTTAAATTTAACCTTTATTTATTAAGTTTATAATTTATTTTTATATTTTTAATAGCTAATTCTATAATATATTATAAAGGGGTATTTAAGGTAGGTTTAGTATATTATTATTAAAATTATATTATAGTTAAATATAATAATTTACTTAGCTTTAATAAAAAAGTAAGGCATTAGTATTTGTATAGTAAAATAAGTTTTTAAAGTTAATAAGTTTACTAAATAATAAAGAAAGATTTTTATTTTTTATTAAGTATACTAGGCTTATTATAAAAATAAGGATAATATTTATCTTTTATAGATTTATAGCTATAATATTATTTACCTTATTTAATTTTAATATATACTAGGCTAGGCTAGTATATACTTAGCCTATTATAGTAACTATTAGTAGTATTATATTTTAAGTATTAAAGATATAAATTTATAAGCTACTTTATAAATAAATAATAAGTAGGTACTTAGTAATATATAATATAATATTATTTTAGGCTATTTATTATACTTTAAGAATATAATTTTATAAAAAACTTAGAATTATATAGGCTACTATAAAGAATATTTACTTATTTAAATTAGCTTTAAATTAAATAAAATAAATAATTTATAGCTACTAAAAGGTATTAGTATAGCTATACGTTATTACTATTATAATAGTAATAAGGGTATATAGTTAAGTTAAGGAAATTTATTAAAGGCTTAATTTTTAAACTATACTTTTACTTATAATAATATAGCTATTATAATTATTATTTACTTAAGTATTAATAAACTTAAAACTATTATAAAAAAAAGAAAAAAGAAATAATAATTTCTTTATATAATATTTTATTTCTTTATAAATATTTAAGCTATTACTAATATAAATATAATATAAGCTATTACTATTAATATATATTTTACTACTAAGATTTATATAATAAAACTATTTTTTTTTAAATTAAACCTATTATTATTACTAAAAGCTTCTTTATTAAAGGTATTTAAAACCTTAATTTTAGGTTTTTTTAAAGAATAGTAAGCTAAAAGCTAAGTATAACCTTTAATATAATAACTATTATTATTATAATATAAATATTATTAAATAGCTTTATAATATTTAATAATATTTTTTAAAACTTATATAGCCTATACTATACTTTTAAAGAATATAGGTTTTATACTAGCCTTAGCTTTTTTAAAGAACTTATAGCTTTATTTAAAGCCTATAAATTCTATAAAGTTAATGCTTATTATAGCTATATTATCTTTATAATTATATTTAGTTTAAAGCTAGTAATAAGCTTTAATATATTCTTTAATTTAATATAAATTAATATTTAAAGTAATACTATAGTATTATATAATTACTATAAAATAGTAAAAATAAGAAATATTATAATTTATATAGTAGTTTTTTATTTACTTATTAAGTTTTATTTAAAGCTAAGTAAGCTTTATTATATTAGCTTATATATTACTTTTAGCTAAGTAAAGCTTTTATTTAAAATAAATAAAAAAATCTATAAACTACTTATTTAAATATTACTTTAATTAATTTAGGTTTATAATTATATACTTTTTTTAGTAAAGGCTTATAAATATAATATTAAGGTAGTTAAAAAAATAACTAAGTATATTTTAATAATTATTATTAAGCTTAAAAAATAAAATAATTTATATTTATATTTTAAGTAATAAGTTTTAATAAATAAAGAACTATTTATTATAATTAATATTAATAAAGTCTAAGTTAGCCTTTAGCTTATATATTATAAAGCTTTACTAAGCTTAAATTTATTTTTATTATAAAGGTTTTTTATTAAAAGTAATTTATATTTAAATTATACCTAATTTAAATATATTAAAATACTTATATAAAATACTTAATTTATTAAGGCTACTTAGTAATATAATTCTTTAAGCTAAGCTACTATTAAAGTAATAGTTTTATAAAAATAGTATATATTTTATATATTACTTAATTAGGCTACCTATTTATAATACTAAGGATTTATTATATTATATATATATAAATAAATATTATAAATAATATTAAAATAAATAGTAATTATTATAAACTAGCTTAAATAGCTACTATAATTTAGTATTAATAAAGTTATTATTATTTATAAAAAGAAAAGGGAGACTACTATCTCTTTTTATTATATATATATTCTTTATATAGTGTATATCCTTAGGGCTTGCTCTATAGGTATAATAGGTCTCCTTACATGCCCCTCTCTTGCTCCGCTAAGGATCTAAGCCGCCAGCTTAAATCCATTACAATAATAAGTATAAGGATAAAAGTATATATTTAATACTTTCTTAATTATTAATAATATTTTTATAACTTTTTTTTAAGTATTATTTTAAACTAAAGCTTAAACTAAATAAGTAGGTTTTAATTAATACTTTACTTCTTTATTAATATTAAATAGCTTTTTTTATATTTTATTATCTTTAAACTAATAATAGTATTAAATATATAAATTAAAAAGTATAGGTAATACTTTAAGTAATAGTTTTTTTTATTTTAATAAATTAATTTATATACTTTATAATATATTAGCTTACCCTTAATAATTATATTTTTTTTAGTTATTAGCCTTAATATATATATAGCTTTTTATAGTTTTAATATTAATTTTATTTAATATATATTAATTTTTATTTAAAGCTATATAATAATTATAAAATAAGTAATTTAATTTTTTAAATATATTAAGTAAAGTATAGTACTTACTAAAGCTATTATTAACTTTACTTAGTAATATTAATAAAAATTATTTAATAAATTATATTATTTAATAAAATATTACTAACTAAGTAATAAAGTATAGCTTAGCCTTTATAATATTTATATTTTTTATTTAAGTAAAAAGCTAAATTAAATTATAGCTAAATATATTATATTTAATATTTTAATTCCCTTTATTATAAAACTAAATATTTTAAAGGAAATATATTTTATTTTCTATATTAATATAATAAAATATAAAGTAAATAACCCTTTTTCTTTTTAAATTCTATAAAACTTATATTTAGATTTTATTTAGCTTTAAAATAATAATATAAATATATTTTTTAAATACTAAATTAAAGCTATTTTAGCTATAAAGAATACTAAAGAATGTAATAAGTATTATAATATATTAATTAAGTAAGTAAGCTATATATAACTAATATAAAAATTACTTAAAAACCTTAAACATACTAGAGCTTTAATGCTATTTAAATTATACTAAGGTAATATATATTATAATAATAGTTTAATATAAATATAATATATTTTTTAATTAACTTTATATAATATATTACTTAATATATATTTTACTAATACTAAGCTTTATATAGGCTTTAATTTAGCCTTAATATATCTATACTTTAATACTACTTAGTTTTTAATAAAGTAAATACAAACGCTAAAAAAGCTTTTTTTTTATATATATTATTTAGTAAATATAACTATAAAGAATAAGTTAAAGTTAAGTAATAAAAGTAACTTTTAGTTTATAATAAATAAAAAAAAGTTTATTAGCTTTAAATTAATTATATTTTAAGTTAAAATAAAATTAATTAAAAGTAATAATAATAATATAATAATAAAAGTAGGTAATAATTAAAGTAAGTTTTAAAAACTAAAGTAAAATAATAATATAGTTTTACACTTAAAAAAATTAAAAAAAAAGATTAATATAACTTTAAAAAGATTTTTAAAAAAAATAAATATAAGTTTATAAAAAGTAATAAAAAAATAGTATAAATATATATAAATATTTATTAATAAATAAAGAAGGGGTAAATAAAATAGCTTAATATACTTAAGAATTAGTAAATAAATCTTAATATATAAGTATTAACTATTTAATTTAGTATTATACCTTGAATAACTAAGTATTAATATAATTAATATTAGTTTTTAATAAATAAATTATAGTAAAATTAATAATAATAATAAATAAAAAATAATTAAATATTATAATAATAGTAAATTAAAAGTACTTTAAATAAATTAAAGTAAATAAAAATAAGAAATTAATAGCTACTATAAATATAGTATACTTTGTAATAATATATAAAGTAGCTATATATTAAATATAAAAAGCCTTAAAAAGCTTAGTTAATATACTTTTTTACTCTTTATTATTAATAATATTATAAGTAAAAAGATATAATACCTTTATAGCTTTATTATAGTAAATAGCTACTACTATTTTATAAGTAAGGTAGTATAAAGTAAAGCTTTAAATAAATATAATAGTATTTTATATATATATTATTTTTTTTATACTTTTTATAAAAGTATATTAAACTTAAAATATATAAAAATAGGCTATTATTAGTTATATATATAACATAGAATAGATATTATATATTCAAATTAAAAAGGTTAATAAAGGTAAATAACTTATTCTTAAAATTACTTTTTACTTTATAGTAGCTTAAGATATAATAGCTATTTAAAGGTAAGAGAGAGAGAAAGAAAGCATCAATAATAATAACTATATTCTTATTATATTTAGCTAGGGATACCTAAGATAATAAAAAGTAATAAAAAGGCTTACTAAAAGAATTTAATTAAAAGTAATAAAAATTTTTTTAAAAAAAAATTTCTTTTTTATTTTATTTTTATAAAGAATTATAAAAAAAAAGATGGCTATAAATAAAAAATAAAATAAAAATGATAAGCTACTAAATAGAAAACTAAGTATTAATTAAAAATAAGCTAAAGGGATAATATAAAACTAATATTTATTAAAACCTAAAGGCTAAATAAAATATTTATAATTAATAGCTAGTATATAATTAGCTAATTATATCAGAATTGTAGGATTTTTATTTTTAAGTTTATTATTATTAATAAAGACTATATTATAATTAGCTAAAATAGTAATTCTACCTATTTAATTATATTACTAATACTGTGCCGCGCCGGTGTCGTCTATAAGGCGGAGATATTCGAAGCCGAACCCTACAACGACGCTATCCACCCCTATTAGTGCTATAGGTGCTTTAAATTTAGATATATTGCTACGCACTGCGCTATGCCTCTATAGTATAGCCGCTATACTGCTAGTTATTATATAGAAGGTAAGCAGTCTAACCTAGTACTAATAGAAGCTATTTATAAATACTATATTAACTATTTAGAACTATATTTAGTATAGTTTTATATATATAATACTACTAACAAGTAATAATACTAGATATATATAGTATACTTATTATAGCCCCTAGCCTTTATTAAACCTTCCCTTTAGTTAAATTAAAAAGGCTATATTAAAGTGCCTAGCTATAGCTAGTAATAGAATATAAGTAATTTACTTTTATAAGAGGCTTTATTATAAAAATAAGTTAGTAAACTATATACCTATCTTTTTAAATTAAGGCTAAAATTAATATAATATTTATATATAGCTATAAAGGCCTTTTTAAGCTAATAACTTATAATTACTATAGCTTTAAATAAGCTAAGCCTAACCTAATATATAATATAAGGTATATAATTAAGGTTATATATTAAAATATATAGAAGAAAACCTATTTAATATACCTAATGCTTAATTTCTAGCTTAAAATTAATATAATAATAATATAAAAACTAAAAATAATAAATAGTAAACTACTAAATTTTAGCCTTAGCTACTTTTAACTTATAATTTAAAGTAGCTAAATTATAATTTATATTTACTATTAGTATAGGTTTAAGGTAAAGGTAGTATAAACTAGTAAAGACTAGTGCTTTATTATAATTATAGAATATAATATTTACTTTATTTACTCCTTAGCTTATAAACTTAACTAAACTTTACCTTTATTTAAATTTATATTAGCCTTACCCTTTAATTATAATATATTTATAAGTAACTTTAACTAGTATTACTTACTTTAAAATTATTATAACTAAATTTTAGTAACGTATAATACCTTTTTTATATTAATAAAGTAATAGTAGCTTAAATTTACAATACCTTAAAGTAAAGTAATATAAAAAATATATAAAAAAGGGATAGTACTATTAACTATATATAAGCTATTTAAAATATAAATATTAACTTTTTAAAAGAACTAAACCTTATTAAATTTAATTATATACTATAGCTAATTTATATAGGCTTTAGCCCTAAGCTATATAATAACTATTTACTTTAATATAAATAAATATATATAAATAATAATCTTATTACTATAAAGGCTATAATATAGTTCTAACTTAATATTTTAAAGCCTTAGCTTTATTTACTAAAAGAGATTAACTATTATATAGAATAGTTAATAATTAAACTTTAATTTATTATAAACTTAGTAGTTTTAAAAATATCTTAAAGTAGTTTTAAATTAAACCTATAATAAAACTAATATATTAAAAAAAGAACTTAAAATACTAAGAAAGCACTATAATAATAAAGGGCAATTTATACTAATAAAAACTAGTAATATATAACTAATATAATATAAATATAAAACTAAATTATTTATAATAAGTAGTATAGTACTTAGTATATAGTAATTTAGGTTATAACTACTTAATAAAGAAATTTATAGAAGCTTAAATACTAAGTATAGCTTTATAGTAGCTTACTATTAAAATAGTAGTAAATCTTTATTTTTTTATAAAGTAAAGATATAAATATTATAATTATTAAAATATACTATAAAAAAAGCTATTACCCTAGCTAAATACTTTTTTTCTTTTTCCTAAGCTTAGCTTAATAATATATTAAGTAATTTAAATAGCTACCTTAATATTACTATATTTTTAATAAAGAATTAATTGAAAGCTAATAAAATCTATAGTATTATAAACAGCTTATTTAGTTAAAAAGAACCTAAATTTAATAAACTTTTAGTAAGCCTTTTTAAAGTTTATAATGAGCTATTTATAAAAACCTTTACTTATTTACTAAATATATACTATTATATTAATTATTATATAGCCTTATTTTAGTAAGTAAAAGTTATTATTCTTTATAAATTAAGTAAAACCCTAATAAAGTAATAAAGGGTAAGGGCTTAGTATTTAATCTTACTTTTTAGTATAGTTAGTAAGGTTATAAAAGTAGTAATAATAAGCTAGCTTATGCTTATAATTAAATTAAATAAAGCACTATCTAATCTATAAATAAATAATAAGGTAAATTAGTTTATAAAAGTTATATTAAGTATATTAGTAAAATCTATATATATAGTTTAGCACTATAGTAATATTATATTATTACTTTAGCTAAATATATTAATAGCCTTTAATATTATTTATTATAAGTAGCTTACTTATACCTTTATAACTACTAGTATTTTTACCTAAATTATAGTATAAATTTACTTCTTTATTATTAAGTATATTATTTATTTTTTTTAATAATAAAACTACTAGCCCCTTACTTATTATTATAAAAGTATTATAAGGGTTTCTTATTTTCTCTATT